>APFE031368018.1:206619-322423 GCA_000404065.3 Pinus taeda
CCAAAAAACTGCTAAAAATAGTAAGTTGTGCTACAATTAAGGAAACTGAAAATGCTGAGAAAGACAATGGTGGGGGTCCAGGTGGACTTGGCAGGTGGCCACCAATATCCACCTGGATCACCAAGAGGCTGGGTACCTTGAGAATCCTGCCCCTCATTGTCTGTAGTCTGCCTGACTATAGCTCGATGTCTCCCCACTTCTTCTCAAGTGGCACATGTGCACTCATTGCACAATCATCGTCTGTCAAAAATTCCTTCTTTGCCCGTGCTGGCGCTGTCTTAGTCTCGGAAGACTCTCCCTTACTCTTCCTCCTTGAACACTGGGTCGCATAATGACCAATTCCCCACAATGGAAGCACTTGATCTTGGAGAGATCCTTCTTCTTCCGCTTTTCCTGCTTTCCCTCAGATGCTAGGGCAACATCTTCCTCCTGTTGCTTGACTTTGATCCCCTTGCTGCTACTACCCGTCTTCGACTGCCGTCTGATCTCTTCTTGGCAAAGAGCAACGCACATCTCATCCCAAGGTGGAAGTGTCCCTCTGCCCAGTATACTCTGGACAAATACCTCCCAATCTTCTGAGACTGCATTCAGGGCCGTCCTCACCATCAATTCTTGATCCGGCGTGGTTTCTATAGTCGTCAACTGATCTCAGATCTCATTCAGTCCTCCGAGGAAGGTGTCAATCGGTTCTCCCTTCTTCATCTGATATGACCTCAACTGATTCTCAAGTAACATTCTTCTCTGCACAGAAGTATGCTAGTAAAATTTCTTGAGGGCCTCCCACATCTCATATGTCGTTTCCTTCTCAGTAATGTGTTGTACTACATGGTCCTTGACCCCATCAAGGATGATGCTCTTGGCCCTTACCATTGCCTCCTCATACTTGTCGTTATCATTGGGGTCGACTTGGATAGCTATAACCTTCAAGGCGAAGTTCTTGACACGATTTCTATCAAGTACGGATAAGATTATGGCCTTCCAGATTGTGAAGTTCAACGCTCCGTCCAGTCTATCCTAGTCTCTTACTCCGTGTAGTGCCATGATGCTCTTCTACTTACCTCCTGGAAGTTCTTTGTTCGACTCCTCCGAGTCTCTACTTCCCATCTGGAAGTTCTCTTCTGGACTCCCTCTGAGTCCTGATTTCCCTCCTGGAAATCCTTCTGCCACTGTTGAGATGCCCCCTACTCTGATCGTCTTGTGCAACCACACCACTGATCCAGTTGCCTCGGCTAGAAACCTCAGTAGCACCTCCCTTCTCTTGGCCTTACACTGTCAGGTATTGTTCTGACTACAGTACATCACCAACTCCACTCTGCAATATTCCCACAACCTTCTAAACCTCAGCAACCTGAAGGTGAGAGCTCCTAGGCTCTGCGCAATCCCGGCACCAGCAACCCGGCCTCCTTAGCCAACTGCGTCAGCCCTCCCAGTTTCTATGTGAGGCTCCCTTAGCCTTCGTTAACCTTTGCGTTGCCTCTTCCCAGCTCACCCTTGATGATGCAGGCATTGCGTCACCCTTCCCTTGTTGCTGCTCTACTAGAAACAACTTTTGTCACCTCGTGACAGTTGTTTTCTGCTGCTATTGCTCCGCTCGACTGATGTCCTCAGTCCTCCTGTGATCTGCAATCACGCTTTGATACCATGTTGAAGTTTCTAAGTTTACTTAGTTAGAAACCCTCCATGCACTTTATCTGATTTATTCCCACCTACTTGTTATTTTACTTAACAAGTTATTTACAATGTAAATACTGAAAATAAACACTAGTGCATGCTCAACATATTACAGATCAACAACTAAAGGAAACAGAAACAATCACACCATATGACACCATTATTTTTGGACCAATGTCCCCGGAAAAACCTCATGTGGGAAAATCGGTGCAGCTATCTGGGGGCTTACTTATTAAGCAATATCAGAGTACAATCTAGGTACCAAAACTGGCCTACCCAACAAAGAATTTCCCTGGCAGTAATACCTCTCAGTTTCTAACAAATCTCCTGACTAAACCTCGGATAATCCTTCCGGCAACTCCTCAGCACCAATCTGCCCCTAAAACCCCAGCATCAACCTCTCTCTAGACTGTGCTAGCCCCTCTCTGCCCAGTGTTGGCCTTGCGTCACCCCGAATGGGTCTGCATCAACCTAAGGAGGCCCTGCGTCAATCCTTTGGGCCTCTGTGTCAGCAACGTTGGCCTCTCTGAGGCTCTGTGCAGCTCTCGGTTGCCTCTACGTGAGCCCTGGCTGGCTCTGCGTCACTCACCCTGCCTACTGCGCTGCTCTCCCGACACTATCTCTGCCTCTCTATCTCTCTGTACTCAATGCCCCTCAGCTACAACTCCCGATCACTAATTCTATCTCTCTTAGCAAACCCCGCTCTAGAGAATAGAATGACTTATCACTCTGGTGTGTTCTCCAAGTGACCCTCAAGCCTCCTCTTATACTTTTCTTGTTGACATATCATCGGCTGAGATTAAGTCCCTAATCAACAGCTAAGATTAGAGATGGCTTGATCCATGTCTTTTGGACCATTCTAACACAGTTTCATATTAATACACATTAATATTTTATTTTTCCTAAGTTTGGACATAGGGACTCCATTAAAAATATTAGTTATTTTAATATCTCGTGAACTATTTAGAATCTACCCAAACCCTTTCTGGCTATTGGAGATCTCATATGCCCCAACCTCTCCACCAAATTTCGTGGCTGGAGCACATCCGATGCTACCCCAAATCAACAGTTGTTGCCCCTGGGTCTGCTGATCAACTCTTGGCAACTCTCTGGAATTCCTATATGCCTTGTCCTCTGTTGTAACATTTTTTGGTTTTGATAAAGTTAGTATCAATTAGTCAAAAAATGAAAATATATTTCAAAAAATGTTAAGTTAGGATATGGACAAAAAGGATATTGAATAAAAAAAGTTAGGGATATTTTATGAATAGGTTCATATCAAATAAAATGTTAGAATAGATGCCCTAAAGAATGGAGGCAAAAATAAAATGTTAGGTTAGAAAGAAAAGCAAAAAAAACAATAAACTTTGAAAGTGTTGCAAATCCAAATGCCACTACTCTTAGTCAATTTTATTTTTGTAAATAAAGTTTGTGTGCAAATTGTTTAAATGCCACACCTAGTTCATCTTATCCAACTGTACAGTTTAATCATAATTGGATTTGATTTAAATTTTTGTCAATAGGTAGCAAATAAAATTGGCTCAACAGTTTAATCTGAGCAATGGAGGAAATAAGGGATAGAGGTAGATTAGTCATTAAAAGGAAATATTGAGGTTCTAGCCTAAATGCACTCAGATGAATAAAAGAAAATATTAGAAATGTAAAGGGTATATAGAAATATGAGAAATAAATGGAGCATGAAAGGATTTTATCCTAAGTTGTAAAATTGGATAAGCTATGCATTAGAAGATCTGTTTTAATTAACCACAAATTTTAAAACACCAATGTTACTTTGTAAATATCCCACATTCATCCACCCATTCATTCACCATAACCCGCAATTGTCACATCCGCCTTCAAGCTGTGACCCCAACATCACTACTGCCTCACGTATTAAATCCCTTTCACCTTATCTTTCATCTCGCATGCTCGCCTGACATCTAATGGCCCACATCCATCCTCAGCCCTTATCTGTCGTCTAGACTTTATCGGCGGGGGGGGGGGGGGGGGGGGGTTTGAAATGGGCAGTTTGGAAACCGCTATTTTAAACCACCTTTCCTTCCTTTTAGTGTTTCGGGACTTAAAATCCCGACACCACTTACCGCCTCAAGTTACTCTCGAATGCGGTTTATAAGTGACCGTTTACCGCCACTCCACGTCCGCTCCATGTCACTTCTACCATCCAATCAACTGCCACCTATCCATTATCCATTCAATTTCGCTCCCGCGATATTTATGGCCCAAACACCCGTTAATTAATCCGTTGGATAATTAATGAAAATTTAACTGTTCATTGAAGAGCCCCGCTCCGTTTTTCCCATTATAAACCTTTTTTATCCATGAAAACGGTTACATAGTACATTTCTATAACCAAATTGATCACTAACAGTGTGCCTCCTTACAACTCGACCACGTTCCAACAATTAAGCAGTTATTTGTCCTAATCAGAAGAAAGTCGACATCTAGGTCCACTAGCCTCTTTTTCAGTTATAATGTTTCTACTATGATCACTCTGTTTCAGACCCATTTCCATCACTTTCAGTCTGCATTTTATTTGACAAAATGCCTCCTAAGGGAAAAGAAATTACAGAAGTCCCAAATCCTCTTATTCATCCACAGGTTGACTTTCATCACACCCCCCTGGTCGACAAAGATTGTAAAATCATTGAGACTTCTTCTCAATTTGATTTATATGAAATTTACTGTTGGATGGAAGATCAACAAATTGATCAAACAGATGAAATAGGACTCTGGGACTCCCAACTTCCTCACTACATTTTCCCTCAGATACACAGAGCACCTGAATTTGTGAGGAAATGCCATGAATCTTATGATCCCAGCCAAAAAGCAATCATTTCACCCACAGGAGAAATCTTTTGTTTAATCAATTCTGACTCTATTGAAAAAATGTTGCAGGTCCCTACTACTACACCAACCCATCCTTTTTCCCATGAAATCCTGATAGAAGCCTATCAAAAACTAGATTTTACTATAAGATCCCACACTCTTGAACTTTTCTAGCTATTGATAGTCCTCTGCCTAAAAGAAACCCTCCTTATGACTCATCCATGTTCCCTGATAGAACCAAGGAAATCACCACTATTTTGTCTTATCTGCTTGGTTATAACTCTGATCAATATGTTAATAAAGCCATCCTTGATTTCTTACTTATCTTTTCTGTTGATTCCAAACCCACTGTTATTTATGATTTCATCCATTTCCTAGCTAAAGCCATACATGAGCAATTTGTCAAGTTTAATACTAAAGAAGTATTCAAGTATGCTTCAGTACTTGTATACCTTTTCATATATTTTAAGGGAGACAAATTTCCATTTACCTTACAGAAGCTAGATGAGGAAGGAAACCAGCAATCAGTGATATTTTGGACTTCAATAGGAATGAAGGAGAAGGAAGAGTTTACATATAAACAGTTCATAGCACTGTTTATTCATCCAGCTATCAGTGTTATGAGCAGTACTCCAGTACCAAGAATCAGTGAGGAGATTGTCAAAGTATTACGGTCGGTTGATCAAGCTCCAATAGGGGATTGGTATTGTTACCAAAACTATACAGAAATCAGAGTTTATGGTTGTGAACTTCCACCCTACAAACTTCCCAAGTACCTCCCTATCAGAATCTTTGTACTGAAATACATTAGGCAAAGGTTAAATGCAGATGAAGTGCACTTTGTGGCTGCAAAGAAGAAATCACAATTCAAACTGAAAGCCCAAGTTGGTCCATTCATCTGTAACACCAAGGCAGCAGGAGAGGAAGCAAACAAGTAATTAAAGGAGATGAAGTTTGGTCTCAGTTTCACTTGGTCTTATGACCCAATGGGAGTGATCTCTAAACTCAAGGTAGAGAGCAAGTTTACTGCATATCATCACACAGCCAGGCCTGAAATAGAGCAATATAAAAATCAGTTGGAATGAACAGGAACACCCTCCAAGAGGTTGAAGAGCAGGTAGTTTCTACATCAAATGTACAAACTCCACTTGCACAAGAAAAGACAGCTAAATGAGGAAGGGAAGAACAGTGACCCCCTACAATTGAAGCATCCAGCCAGGGATTTAGGATTGTGCATAGGAAAAAGAGACCTAGGATCTCTATGATTGTTGGTGCAACAAATGAACCTCAGAAGACAGCATTGGATGGACTTGGAGAGACTATGTTTTATACACAGTCTAGTGGACAGTCTGCATAGTCACCAACTCATTCCACTAATTCTCAGGAACAACAGGTAATTCAGACCAGTGGAAGCATTCAGAAGGATAAGGAGGAAGACATTTTTCATGTCTTCAGTGAGATTAAAAGGAGGAATGAAGAGTTGAAGTTGAACACCTACACACAGTTCTGGAAACATTCCTCCAGCTCTCAGGCCAGACTTCTTTCAGTCTTTGACTCTAAGAAGGGTAAAATGCAGATGGCTTTCTTGCAAACCCAAATTCCACAGCCTAGGACTGTTGCACACTATCAGAAGTAGACTTCTTTCGAGTTCAATGTGAAGGATGTGCATCCAATTGATCAAATTGAGATGCACAAACAAATTGGGCAGATGAATTCTTCCACCTTGATTAACACTGCCATGAGTTTATCAAAAATGCAGGTTACCTTGGCCAACACACAGTCATAGCTTAAGTTGGAGAAAGCCTCCTCATTGGCAAAGGACACCAAGATCCAATCTTTGGAAAATCTGGTGCTGAAGATGGGATATAATCCCTCCAACATAAATGTTGTAGAAGAACACATTAAAAAGAAAATGTTGAAGTTCTAGCATTAAAGAAGCAGCTCAAATTGCTAGCTTCTAAGGACCCAATGGCTAAAGAAATTGAAGAAACAGAAACTCAGAAGTCTGACATGATGAGGCTCATCATGGAACAAAACCTGCAGATGAAACAAATGGAGCAGATTGAGAAATTAGTCAAGGAGAAAGAGGAAGCTATCAAAAGAGTTCAAACTCCAATGGATATAGTACCCCTTGCAGCAATCCTTGTAACCAAGGTTTCTACTTCAACCACAACATCAACTATAGGTACAGCGTAAGGAGCTAAACAGCTTGCTGAAGCTGTTCAGAACCTGTCTATTCAAACAGGAGACATCAAGAAGTTGCAAAGTGAACTCAAGGAGTTACAGCATATGAAACAATTGCAAACACTTCAAATGCAGCTGAGTTACAGAGAGCAAAAGCTTAGATTGAAACATTGCAGAGGGAGCTTAAAGAATCTTACATTGGAAACAAATTGGGTTTGGCAAGAGAAATTCTGTGGGAAGAAATTACTGAAGCAATTAAGGATATCTAGCCCTACATCAGGATAGTGTTTGATCAAAAGGACCTCTTAGAGAAAGCTAAGGAAGTTGTGGAAACTATTTCTAAACAACTTGAGGATATGCCAGAAATTGTTTTTGATATAATCAAGTTCCTCAACTCTAAAGGCAGCTATGAGCTTGAAGAGTTAGGAATAAATAATAGGACACTGTTCTGGAAATAAAGAAGATCATCACCAAGAAGAACCTCATCCTTCAATTAGAAGAAAGGTGCAGCAGTGTGAATACAATAGTTCAACATTTTTTCAGTAGGATTGAACCCTTGACCAGCAAGGGTTTGCCCTCTATGCTTGTGATTAATGATAAATTAATGCCTATTGAGGATTATGTTCGAAAGCTTACAGAGGTAGGCACCAATGCAGCTTCAGTGTCAAACATCAGAGGTGCAGCAACACCAAAAGTGGTGCTAAATGCACTCAGGGACACCTTCTTCATTTTAGATGAGATTAGACATATATTTCCAGTGAAACCCACTTTCACAAAGTATACAGAGATGGATGAAATTTACAGAAGGGTAACCAAAATATCTATCCCAGATAAGAAGCACTGGGAAGTATTAATTGATTTACTGGACTAGAAGATGATCAAACAGCATTCAACCTTTACAGGAACAGTCATCACAAGTTCAACAGTTTTCAAAATTTTCAGCAACAGTCATCAAACAGCTCAACACCAAAATAGTGCCAGATCAGCTAGCAGTTTATATTCCTAATTTTGTAATTATCTATTTTTGTAAAATGGTTTAAGATATTTTCTCAGTTCTCAAATTGTATATACTATAAATAACTCTCTTTCACGAGTTATTAAAAGTTTCACCCTTGAAGAAGCATTTCTAAGCATTTAATGTACTTGACTTTTCTGCATCATTAATACAAAGCAAAGGATTCTGAATTATGATTCATACAGTTTCGTTTCACCTATAAGTTTTTCCAGTTATATTCACAGTGTTTTTCTTCATATTCTTATGATTTACAAAGATAACTAGGTAGGAGTAATTGAGTTTCAATCTATTCCTATAAGCTTCTGAAATGATCATCTATAAAGAGAATGAATTATATTAACTGTCTATTTAATTATTCCCTCTAAATCAATAAACCATCAACATCTTTTGTAAGCTTAAGCATATTCTGTTAAACCTTTTGAGCATAGTTTAAAGGTTTTCAAACTTATGATTATTTAATCTTCAATTTGAACACTGTGATAATCATATCATCATTCTATTTCTGCTCACCACTATGCAAGCTATATCACTGTGTGAATTTCAATAGCAGCCCTCTGTTTTGATATTAATATTATTCAAAGGGTTGGGCCTCACTGTTTTAAATCTGTTTCCTACATTGGTCTTCCAAATTAAAACAAAACCCCCAAAACAATTATCATAGATTCTCTAGCATGATAGCTGACCATTATCATCTCAGAGATACAACATTCTCCATGAACTAGAGATCCCACCTGACTATAATCCTCTTGGCCCCTGGGATGAAGATCTTGTATGCCTTCAAGGTTTTCACTATACCCAACAAAATAACCTCGCTTTGCAGTCTGCTCCAGCTTTGAACGTGTCTCGCCTGGAATGTGACAGTACGCTATGCATCCAAATATCATTAGATGACTTACATCTGGCTTCTTCCTAATGAAAGCCTCCTCAAGAGTCATCTTGCCAAGCACTCTATGTGGGACCCTATTATGAATATAAATCGTTGTATTGCATGTCTCTGCCCATAAATAGTGTGGGAGATCCTGATCATACATCATAGCTCTTGCCACCTCTGAAATCAACTGGTTCTTCCTCTTAGTAACCCCATTTTGCTGCAGGTTGTAAGGAACCGTCCACTCTCTTGGACTCTCCTGATTCCTACCCTGGTACGTAACTCCTGCAACTCAATTATTCCTAAATTTTGTTTGAGCTATTCAATCAATTTATCCTTCATATCCATTTGCTTGTGAAGATTAACAAGCCAATCATTTACATCATGTAAGGAGTCCTATAATTCTTTAATTTCTTGATTGCATTTTCCAAATGTCCCTTTAACATTTTAGATTTGTAATTGTGTCATGCTTGGTTGCACTTGTTGCCAACAACCTTAGGGTGTTGGGTACCAACAATCACGCACCCAAAGCGTTCTTCCTCTTCAACATCATTACAATGACTTGACCTTTTCAATGTAACAAACACTAGTAGTTTGAGAAAGCTATTATTTCTCGATGACATGACATTTCAATGTAAGGCCTTATTCCATCCGAAGTTAATTCTTATGAAAATTGACTCTTAAATTTAGAAACACCTTACTGACTTTGAAAGTGTTTTGCAACTCCGCCCTCTATCTCAATGACTCAAAATAGTAAATACTATTGAATTAGAAAAAGATCCTGAAGTCAAGTGTATCGATCATATAACCTATTATGCCCCAAATCCTTTGCAGTGTACACAAAAAATTTTGCCAAAGACAACACCATTATAAGCCCAAGTGTGTGCAATCTATTGCCTTCTAAAAGCCATGTAGGATGAAGTGTAGAAGTGTTGGCTATGAGGTATCCTAGATCCACCATGTGGATTGGTTATACCAAACCCTTTTAGTCCCCATTCTCAAGATGATTGGTTTTATTGCCTTTATGGCCGGCTATCCCATGGTGGGAGTAACTCCTTATCATGTTGGGCATTTATGTCCAAGGTAGATATGTGGGCTTTCTTGGGATAAATCTACTTGAACACATGATTTAGGGGAGCCCTTAGTTACTCACTTACGTTATTTCTATGTAAAGGTGCTTGCAATAAGGATTGACACTAATTACAGACACTCACACATGTATATATATGTATGTATTAATCCCAGTGGGTTAGCTCAATCGGTTTGAATGAACTGTTTCAAGGCAGAGTTCACAGTTCAGTCTCCAGTTTTAGTCCAGCTAAGGTTCAAGTCTGGCTCAGTCCTGCTGGGTTAAAACACAGCTGCTACTGTGGCATCCCGAGGTTTTCCTTGAAAAAAATGTATGTATGTTTTCAAGGTTCAGAATGCCAAATTCTAAGAGGGGTCCATTCCAAATTAATATCACTGAGCTTAAACACTACCAGACAGTTTCTGTGGTGGACTAATTTTAAATCATAAAATATGGATGTGTTACACAATAAAGGCACGAACCTGGCATAATATCTCACTGATGTACAAATTCAGAACATTCCTGCAATAACAGAGAACCATGATAAGTAATAATAAGTATCATTCTATAATCTCTCAACACAAACATTTCTGGATAGAATCATAAATGGGACTAGATAAGTTACACACCAGTTACTTCCCTATGCGGTATTCTTTGCACAAAAAACAAGTGAACTTACATGTCGTCAATCATTGGACTCATCAAACTAAGAAACTAAATGAGAGAAAACTTAGAGCAAGTTGTCTGAAGACAAAAGAGGCAGAGAATGGACATAACACCGGAAATAAAGAGCATACATCTGTTTCAGTTTGTAAAACTACATCCTAAAATGCATAAGGTAAATCAACGAGTGATTGCAAAAGTATATACTTTCATTTGTTGTCTTGTACACTCCATTTCCTTATTGTCAAATTTTGAGTCTTAATATAATTCCCTGTCCGTGCTGAAAGGATTCTTTGGAATTTTTGTTAACTACTCTCAGATGTTCAACTAGGATTCTGAAGTTTCTTTCAACTTGTATGAATTATTCACTCAATAACAGCCTTACAGTTATATCTAGCTTCTTGTGTTTGAAGCAGTGTTATCAAAACAGACCAGTTAGAACTGAATGGAGCAGTTCTGAAAGGTTTTTCCCAAACCAGCCCAGAACAGGGCACTAAACCGACCAATCTGTGCCTGAACCGATTGATTCAAGTCTCAAGCGCACACCGGTCTGACCATCCAATTTTGACTGAACTGGCCAATTCTTGGGCTGATCCAAAATAAGATGGAAAGAAAAATCTCCCAAACCCATAACCTTCCCCTGCAAAAAATGACAAATAAAAAAAGTCACAACAGGTTCAGAAACAAACCACTTCAACTGGCCAGTTCTAGGATCAAACCAGCCCATTTATGGACTCATCCAAAAAATGATGAAAAAAGATTCATAAAGACTGCCCTCCCCCTCCAACTCCCAAAAGAGAGATATAACTCCTTCATCATCCAACGAATTACCTTCAACCTAGTCATATCAACCATTCAACATTCTTTTTGGAATTGTATTTAACTTTTAATATTCACTCTTGAAGTTAATGTTGGATTAAATTTTGATTATAAGTTGAAGTGGAACCCTCATTTCAAGGTATTTGGTGATGGAATCAAATCCATCCAACCACACATAGAGAAGATATAAATTGGTGCATTTGTTAGCTCTTAGGACACTTACACAGTGTTTTCAGAATTTCAGAATATATATACAAAACAGGATCTTGTACGGTTGTACCCCTGTTCTGCACCTTGTTACCTCCCAATTTGTGCCTGAACTGGGCTCCAGCACACACTGGTCTCATAGCCAGTTCTGGGACTGAACCAGCCAATTCTCGTACTGATCCAAAATAAGATGCAAAAAAAGCCCTCCCAACCCCAAAAGAGAAATATAATGACAGGTTCATAAACAAACCAGTTCAACTGGTCAGTGAGAGAGTTTTTACCCACCAAAATGTGGGTAACCCCATAGGAGGAAATTTTTCTTCTTTGGATAGCCAGCCGACCAGCAGCCTATACATGACATTATGCCAGGATCCTCCCCCATTTCCACTAGTCAGACACCTCTCACCATCTAGCATTCCTCTTGAAGGAAGGTGGGTCACCATTCGGCAGGTACTTTAACCATCTTGCAATAATGTGCTTTTACTTAATGTTTTGGGCATTCTACCATGGATTAAGAGGTGATCTAGATGATTGTCCAATCTTGACTATAAACTTGTTCTCTCATTTCACAAGGGCGATTAGTTTTAGACCCTAGTCCAATGGGACCTTCTCTGATGTAATATCCCCAATTTTCTAATTATTGAGGAGGCTCACCAATTTTGACTAAATTTCGGCATTAGCATGCAATTTTGGAAGTACAACTTAGGAGACGGGAAAAAATTAAAATTTTGGTGGATGTGGGGACGACCTACAAAGAATACGCACCTGTTGGAGGAGTACGCACTTGGGAGAGAGACAAAATAGAGGGCAAATTCGGGCTAGTGGAGTTTGGGGCCCACCAAGGGGAAATTGAGGTAGCAAGCTTAAATAGGAGGTGAGGGCTATTGTTTGGGACTTTTTGTCAATTTTACATCTGAACTCAATTGTTTGCTTGAGTTGTTTAGCAAGGTAAACAAGCGTTGCTTAGCACAAAGAGATTTCCAAGCGGAGATCTCAACTCTCATTTTGGCGGACTTAGAGTGCCACCCTAGGGGAGTCACTTGACACTTTGGGAATCATTCCGGAACAGGGATAAGAGGTTGCTTCTACTTCTGCATAGCACAGGGACGCAGGAGGAAAAATTTGTGCCACTTGTGGGGACCATCTCTGAGCAGTTTGTTGGGAATTTTGGGGCTGCCCTAGAGCATCAATTGTAGGAGATTTGGGGTGGTTAGGAGATCGGTCATTGAGGGAGATTTCTGGGCCAAATTCTGGCATTTTAGGGCCTCTACAATTTTCTGGCAGAAGCACACATGGAGCATAGGAGCAGCACAATTTGTGGGTTTGGTGGCTGGAGAAATTTAGGGAGGTTTTGTGGGGAATTTGCAGGCAATTTCTGGGAGCTTTTTCTGGAGGATTGGAGTAGCAGCAGCAGCACATTTCCAGGCAGTGCGTTTAGCCAGTGGAACTAGAGATTTGCACTTTTTGTGGGTTTTCCGATGGTGGGGTTTTGGGCCAATTCCTTTCTGGGTCCTGTGAGGAAAATTTAGTGGAGGCACCAGCTGCATTTTCAGAGAATTACGAATATTGGGTGCCAGAAAACTCCATTTCTCTTTTGCAGCAGTGACAGAGAATTTCCTGGGTCAGCATAGAATTTTTTGGGCATCTTCCTTGGAGCTAGAACAAGCATTTTACCACCTGGGTTTTGCTCTAGCTTGTTAGGTTCATTTCTCCTCATCTACATTGTACTCTTCTGCCCAAATTCTTAATAAAAAGAAAATATTGTTGTTGTTAATTGTGTGACTGGTTGTGCATGTGTGAGATTGCAATTTTGTGTACTATTTCAAGTTACATGCTTCTGTTGTTTACTGTTAATTCCCATTAGGAATATCACAATGGTATCAGAGCAGGTTCTTGGCCAGTGCGGAGAGATAAAAGCGGGGAATGCCACCCAGGTACCTTTTAGAGGGGCCGAGGCTGTTGAGAATTCAATATGGCAGTGAGTAGGTCAATTCTCTTAGCTTGATAATTGTTTGTGTTAACTTTTTACTTATTAGCTTTGTTCTTATTATTACAATGTGCGATACATCAAACAACGACCAAAACAATAAGAACAGTGACACAATATATAGGCTGCAAGCCAAGGCCAAAACCCCTCCTCTTGAGGGAAAAACCCGTAAATCTCTTCTCTTTTTATAGATTCTTCAATTGACAAATACCATGACCTAGTAACTCAAACAAATACCCTCCAAGATCAACTCGACCTCCAGCTATAGTGACTTCAACCTCCCACTGTAGATCCGAAATTCTAGGTCACAGCAACTGCTATCACTGTTGTTGCTTCTCTTTGAGACTTCGATCGCCCTCGAATAGCCTTCTCCCTTTGCTTGCCTTTCCTTGAGTCTTAGGGCTAATAAGACACCCTAAGAGACCTTCACTTGTCTTTCCTCATCTTCCTCTTCCAAGATCGAACCAAAGATATTCCTAGCATAGAAACCCTAATTTCGACCTTCTTAAGAGAGAGAGATCTAGCCCAAGCACTTTGACTCCTTCGACTTTCTCCTCTTTGTACCCTCTTCTTCGACTTCTTCTCTTCCTCTTCGTTGCATAGAATGGCATGAGCGAATGTGTAGAATGGAGGACGAGTTCCTCTCTATGTATAGGCTCTTCCAAGGGGTAGACGTGGCTCTTCATGTAGGCCGACTTGATCATGGAGGTATGTCGACATTTTAAAGGCAAATAATTTTTTATTTACAAGATACAATGTGCCCATAGGATCTTCAATATATGACAATCACTCTTTAACATAGGATAAACCCTAGAAGCACTCAATGGGTGCTTGACCTGTAAAATAAAAGAACTTGAGCATGAAGCCCATGCTCCAATAATAATTTCTTTACATTTTATTCTTTACAAGAATACATTTCATACTTATGAAGACCAAACCGAATTACAATTCTTCAACGGAGGTAGAGGAAGAGGTAGAGGTCGTGGCAAAGGAGGGAAGTCCCTTTTTCAGATACTGAGTTGTACAATTTTAGGAAGCACATGGAGAACAATGAGGGTCTGGAAAAACCTAGAAAGGGGGGCTAGAATCAAGTTTTAGAGGAGTTGTTGAAGACAAACTAGCAGATGTTGAGGCAAGGTCAACTTATGATGGATATAATGCAACAGGTGATGGGTCTACATGTGAATGATAGGCAAGAGGCAGAGCCTCAAGGTGATGGGGGTTCTAGAGCAGGCGGAGGAAGTTGTACACTTGAGCGTACATACCATCCACCTCACACCCCTCTACGTGGCCAAGCAAGTCATCCTACAATGCCCCATTTTGTGGATGAGCCTAACCGAGAGAGGGAGCCCAATCCAGTTGCAAATCTAGTGAATTTGGTTGCCTCAGGGATCGATGAGTATGAGGGGTTTGACCTGAGGATCTGTTGAAAAATGTGTAACTAGATTCAGTCTTCATAAATATGAAATGTATTCTTGTAAATATAAAATGAAAAGAAGTTATTATTATTATTGGAGCATAGGTTTCATGCTCAAGTTCTTTTATTTTATAGGTCAAGCACCCATTGAGTACTTCTAGGGTTTGTCTTAGCTATATGAGTCATTGTCATATATTAAAAACCCTATGGGAAAATTGTAAATTGTAAAGAAAAATTTATTTTATCTCTTAAGTGTCAAAAATATCTCCAAGATCAAGTCGGCTTAAAGAGCAGTCAAGTCGGCCTACAGGAAGATCCACGTCCACCCTTGAAGAAGCTTATATATAGAGAGGAACTCATCCTCCATTTGGATCACTCACTCACTCATCTATTATGCAAAGAAGTTGAAGTGTTTTAGGCCTTATCTATCTCTCTTGTGAACATCGAAGTTAGGGTTTTTGCGCTGGGATCATCTGTGATACGATCTTGGTAGTTGTTTGATGTATTGCACATTGGAATAATAACGAACAAAGCTAATAAGTAAGATAACACAAACAGTTATCAAGTTAAGAGAATTAACATATTCATTGCCCTATTGATTTCTCAACATGGTATCAAAGCTTTGGTTCTCTAAGGTCATCATGAAGATCTCCTTTACAATAAAGAAGGTCATCAAGCAAACTACAAGCCAACTCAAGAAAGGTGTCAAGGAAGCATGGAGATTCTTATTCTCTTCAAAGAAGACATCAATCAATGAAAGGGATGAAGTTCTCTTTTCGGCTCTCTTTGGTACATTCCAAGACGAAGACATCTGGGTAATTGATAGTGGTGCATCAAGGCACATGACTGGCCACTCCAACCGATTGAACTAACTTACTCTGTGGAACTCGAAGACAACAAAAGTTATCCTGTGAAGGGCATTGGATCAACTTCCATAAAACTCGAAGAAGAAAGCAACATCCACCTCAACAACATTCTATTTGTTCCAAGTTTGCATAAAAATTTACTTTCTATTTCAAGTTTAGAAGACAAAGGAGATAGAGTAGCCTTCATTGATGGAAAGGTAGTTGTTTGGGGAAAGACTCATGCATAGATCAAGCTAAAGTTATTGGTACCCGAGAAGGAAGGCTTTACAGATTAATATCTCATGTAAACCAAGCCTCAGTTCACACTGAGATTAGTCCATGTGAACTTTGGCATCGAAGGTTTGGTCATCTACATTTCAAAAGACTTCCAACTTTAAGTTCCATAGTAGATGTAATCTCGAATCTAAAGAAAGATCATGAAGGTTCCTGCAAGGGATGTGTATTGGGCAAGAATACCAAGAGACCAGTTGGAAGCAGTGCTTAGTGGTAGAAAGAAATCTTGGACCTCATTCACTCTAATGTGTGTAGCCCTATGACTCCAAAATCACTTGGAGGTCATCTATACTATGTCACATTCATAGATGATCATTCAAGAAAGACCTTGGTTTACTTAATGAAAACCAAGGATGAAGTATTTACAAAATTTCAAGAATTCAAGGTTGAAGTGGAGAACCTTACCGAAAGAAGAATCAAGATACTAAGATTTGATAATGGGGGAGAATATACATCCAAAGAGATTATAGCATTTTGTAATGAGTTTGGGATTAAGAGGGAGTAGATAGTCCCATACAATCCTGAACAAAATAGAGTCGCATAAAGAAAGAAAAGATCAATTGAAGAAAGTGTAAAAGCAATGTTACACGATCAAGATCTACCTAAGTTTTTGTGGGGAGAGGCAACAAAGACAATGGCCTACATTCAGAATTGATGTCCTCACAGATCTCTAGATAACAAGACTCCACAAGAAGTGTTCACTGGAAAGAACCCTTTTTTAGATCATCTACGGATCTTTGGGTGTCTTGTGCATATTCATATACCAAAGGACAAAAGAAAGAAGTTGGATCCTTCCAGTATGAAGGGTATGGGTATAGTAACTCATCAAAAGCTTATAGAATCTATATGAAAGATGGACATCGCATTGGAGTTAGTCGTGATGTCATATTTGATGAGAGTATAACATTCAATAAGTCAAAAGAACTTTCTATAAATTCTAATGATGAACTTCCAATATTTGAGGAAGAAGGAGAAAAATACACCATGATGAAGAAGGGCCTAGTGAACCTGTTCAACCTGTGGTCATTCCAGAAACAAGGAAAAGACCTAACTAGCTGAAATCCACACTACTTGATGCAGAAGGTCATGGGGCAGCACAAGGATCATCTAGAGAAAGTAAGAGACCCAAAAAATATTCTAGGTATGCTGCATACATGACAAAATTAATAGAAGAAGAACCATCCACCTTTGAAGAGGTTGTAGAACATCGAGAATGGAAGGATGCCATGAATGAAAAGTATCAATCTATAATGAAGAAAGGAGTCTGCGAGATCGTACCTAGGCTTGAAGACAAATCTGAGGTTACTTCCAAGTGGATCCATAAGATCAAGCATGCAGCCAATGGAAGTATAGATAAGTATAAAGCAAGATTTGTGGCTAGAGGTTTATCTCAACTTGAAGGCATCGACTATGAAGAGACATTTTCTCCAACAGCAAGATATACAACGATTCAATCATTAGTCTCTCTGGCAGCATCAATGGGATGGAACATCCACCAAATGGATGTCAAGACTGTGTTTCCATATGGCACTATAGTTGAAGAAGTCTATATAGAACAACCCTTGGAATTTGAAGCCAAAGATAGGAAGGCATATGTTTGCAGATTGAAGAAAGCATTATATGGCCTGATGTAAGCACCAAGGGCATGGTATGCTAGAACGGATGAATACCTACAGAGAATAGGCTTCACAAAAAGTTTTGCTAACTCGAACCTTTATATTAAGGTTTTAACTAATGAACCTGTAATTATTCTTCTATATGTAGACAATCTTCTCTTGACAGGTATAGAAGGTCAAATTGAAGAATGTAAGAAGCGACTGGCAGCAGAATTTGCCATGAAGGATCTTGGACTAATGCATTACTATTTGGGACTAGAAGTCTGGCAAGGACCGAATGAAGTCTATTTGGGTCAAGGAAAGTATGTGATCGAGATTCTAAATAAGTTAGACATGATGGACTGTAAACCTATGACCACTCTGATGATCACAAACTTGAAGAGACTAACAAGTTCTAAATCAAGCCATGTGGATCCTTCCAAGTATAGGCAACGCGTTGGCTCATTGATGTATTGGGTGAATACTTGACCAGACATATGTTTTGCAATAAATGTACTCAGTGAATTCCAAGTAGAGCCGAAGCATGATCATTGGATAGAAGCAAAGCACATTCTGAGATATCTATAAGGAATCGTCAACCACTGTCTGAAAAATGATAGAAGGAATGACGTCCAATTGATTTGATATACAGATTCCTACTGGGGAGGCAGTGAACAAGATGGTAGAAGCACTACAAGAGGATGTTTCAGTTTAGGATCCTCCATGGTCTCATGGATGAGCAGAAAGCAAGACATTGTTTCTTTGAGTAGTGCTCCAGCTGAATATGTTGCAGCATGTGAAGTAAGCAGAGAAGCAGTATGGTAAAGGAAGTTGTTATCCGACTTGTTTGAAGAACCAATAAACCCTACAGTGATACTTTGTGATAACCCCAGTTGTATTCGTTTGTATGAGAATCCAGTGTTTCATGGAAAGGCAAAGCACATTAACAACAAGTATCACTATATTCGAGAGCTAGTACAAAATAGTGTGCTACAACTACAGTATATATCCACTAATGAACAGGGAGCTGACATATTAACGAAATCACTTTCGAACAAGAAGTTTGTATATTTAAGGGACAAGCTTGGTTTGGTTAATTTGTCCTCCCTAATTGAGAGGGAGAGATAGACACTCCATTCTTGGCTTCACTTGGGAAGAAAGAATGGAGGATTGGGTAACCATCTGGCATTCGATACTCTTTGAGAATGTGGTAGGGCAGTCAAGATAAGAGTAGTCATGGACTGATATTCATTGAAGTTTAGCTACCCAAGATAAGAATAGTCCATGGAAGGTCATACTCTGTGAACACCCGGGTTGAGTATGTACTTTGCGAGACAATAATGATGGTAACTATACATCATTGGTCTCGCCATCATTATGCTCTGATCTTGTGGAGAGATAGAGTTGTTAGTCAAGGCCTTGCTATGTGACAATGTTGGTTAATATGATGCTAGACAGATGGGTTACCAATCTGACTCTACTTATGATATCTCTTCAAATTGAGAATGACCATGTACCTCTTATGAATACCTCCCTAGTTAAGAGGGAGTGTTGAAAAATGTGTAACTAGGTTCAGTCTTCATAAGTATGAAATATATTCTTGTAAATATAAAATGAAAAGAATTTATTATTATTATTATTGGAGCATGGGTTTCATGCTCAAGTTCTTTTATTTTACAGGTCAAGCACCCATCGAGTGCTTCTAGGGTTTGTCCTAGGTATAAGAGTCATTGTCATATATGGACGTTGTGGGTTTGCAGGTGGATTGGTTGCAGGTGGCACACGGAGCAGGTTTGCATGAAAGGCAACGTGAAGGGTGAAGGGACTACGGTTTTTATGCAGATTCTAGCAACGTTAAAGGATGATGAGCTACGGCTTTGGATGGGATCGCAGGAGGAAATTGCGTGGAGGGTGCTGGAGGAGTGATGAAGACTGCAATCTGACTGATGATGGGCAACAGATATGGATATGCGGGCAGCAGTGTGAGGAACCGTAGGTCAATGAGGAGCTGCAATGAAAGAAAGGAGCAGCGGTGAGGAGATGGAGGCAGTGAAGAGCTGGGGCAGAGTGTAGTCATAGATTTCGAAGTGGTGCGAGTTTTGATGGTAACATTGACAGCAATGGCAAGGGCAGCAAAGGGAGAGATTGCAAAAATGGAGCAGCGTGAAAGAAAAAATCGATTTTCCTTGCAGGTTGGAACGCTGGAGTTGAGATTGCGTGAATGGAAAGGGAGACTGATAGCTGACTGGGCGTAAATGGGCAGTGTGAAGGATTTGATGGCCAGTGTTATAGCTTGAGGGACGCCTAGAGGGGCTACGAAAAACGCAAGTACAGCAGCTTGGGCAGCAAATAAACTGAAACCGGTGGCTCAAAAACCTTTGAACAAATAATTTTCAAAAAAAACTTAATTAAAATCTTAAATCTTTCTGCTTCGGATTGCTTGATGAAAACCCTGCAAAATTTTCCAGATATGAAGTAAATATTCCTGCCAGAACTGAACTTGAGGCCAGATCTTACCCTCCAGAGCCTAGATCTGGCTTCGGACAAAATATTTGCTTCCGATCTGCAACTTGCAATAACAAAAACTGAAAACCCAGAATCAAATGCACCATAAACCAAAACTAAGACCCTAAAACCAGTTAAACAATTACAATATTTACATCTTAAAGGCTCTAAATAGCCAAATTTGTCAGTATGCCACAGAAATATTTTCAATATTTTAAATTTACTATGAGATGCTTCATAAAACCACTCATGCATTCACAAAAAAACAATCAAATGATAAGCCCAAGATCAAAACTAGCTAGGCTCTTCAGAAAGTGCTTCTCGGGAGTTGGCTGGTTCAGCCGAGAACTTCCCCAAACGCCCGTTGATCTTTGATCCATGCAACACACAACAAGAAATAAGTAGCATCCATCCAAAAATCATCATATAACATTAAGCACATGAAAGATATAAGCTCTTCATTTATTAACTATCTAGTAACATGAAAAGTAAATCTAATCCTAAAACAGAAATAAAATGTTGAAATGACAAGGAGTAAGGTTAGAAATACAATACAGAGGATGCCCCATGGCATCAGATATCATCTTTGAATAACAGCTTGAGCATTTGGCCATTTGCAGGTAAATCAAGTGGTTCACCATCCAATCTACTCAAGTGGAATGAGTTTGGTCCAGCAATGTCTTGGATCATGTACGGTCCCAGCCACAAACTATCGAACTTCTTATGTTTTCCTGGTTTTTCATTCTTGCGATCCCAAAGAAGTACCATATCTCCAACCTGCAAAGATCTAGATCGAGAGGATTTATCAAAGCTTTTCTTAATGTTAGATTGATTTTTACATATAGTATCAAAAGTTGTCCTACGAGCTTCATCTAACTCCACAATCTGATCTATTCTATTTTGAACGACATCTTTATTAGTAGAAAAATGTTGAAGGAGCTTATAAGCTGGCAATTTAAGGTGCACAGGTAAGGTTACATCCAAGCCATAAACCAATTCAAAGGGAGATTTACCAGTAGCTTTCTTCTTAGTGATCCTATCTGCCCATAAAGCATACTTGATTTTGCTATCCCATGATCTCTTATTATCTCCTACTATCTTCTTGATAATGGTTATGAGATTCTTGTTACTTGATTCAGCCAGACCATTACCCTGAGGATAGTAATTTAATGAATGAGATAAGACAATGCCATATTTGAAACAGAAAGACGAAAACTCTGAGGAACTAAAAGCCTTGGCATTATCAGTAGTGATCTTAGGAGGGACACCAAATCTAGTAATGATATTATTTTCAATGAAATCCTTAATAATCTTTTCAGTGGCATTCTTAGCAAGAATGGCTTCAACCCATTTAGTGAAATAATCAGTAGCAGTCAAAATCCATGAGTAGCCATTGCTAAAATTTTCATGGAACTCCCCATGAAGTCCAGACCCCAATGCTGAAAAGGTGTCTCCACAATGGGAGGTTGTAGGGGCAAGGCAGCGAGCTTTTGTTTCCCAGTGAACAGTTGACAAGCTTGACAACTTCTAACAAATGTATGCACATCAGAAAAAATTGAAAGCCAATAATAACCAACTCTCAGAATTTTGTGGGCAGTAGTTCTAGCAGCGTAATGACCACCACAAAATCCTGAATGGAACTCAGAAAATAATTTCTTGGACTCAATTTCATCAACACACCTAAGTACTATGCCCTCAGGATTTCTCCATCTAAGGCCATCCTTCATTAGGCAATACTTAGAGGCTTTTAATCTAAGAGCCCTTCTCTTATGAGCGACTAAATGGTTAGGACATGTAAGATTTAACAAGTAATAAATAATGTCCTTGAAACATTCATGCTCTTGTAATCTTTGCAACTCAGGCGAAGATAGATCGTTAAGATAAAACAAACCAAGAGTCTTTTCATTACCTTCGGTCAACATTTGAGCCAAGCCTTGGCCTTTGACTAGCTTGGTGGGTCTAATTTCTAAATCATATTCTTGTATTTTAGTAACCCACCTAGCGCGAATCTCTAAGCAATCCGTTTGAGTTAATATATCTTTAACAACAGAATGTGGGACAAAAGCAATGACTTTAGAATAACCCACATAAGTCTTAAAATGCTTAAGAGACTTGACTAAGGAATAGGCTTGCTTTTCCATGGTATTGTACTTTAATTCAGAATTTTGAAGCGCTCTACTCATGAAAGCAATAGGTTGCTCGTGACCATCTTTATTTTTCTGTACTAGGACACCAACAATGGTATCTTCAGAAGCGAAAGAGAAAATCATGAAATCCTTAGAGTAGTCGGGACTAACTAAGACAGGGGCTCTTGCAATAGCGCCTTTGATTTCTTGTAAAGCCCTTTTGCCATCTTCTTGCCAAATGAATCTTACATCCTTCTTCAGAAGACTCTGAATAGGCTTAGCTATTTCTGCGCAATTTGGAATATCTTCTAATAAAGTTTGTTTTCCCAAGAAAAGACTGAAGGGACTTAAGATTATGGGGAAGAGGAATCTTTTGGATTGCCTCAACTCTTTCAGGATCAATCTTGATGCCATCTTTAAAAATGACATGGCCAAGTAATTTCCCTTCAGTTACTCCAAAAACAGACTTAGCCAGATTCAAAGAAATCTCGTACTCTCTACATCTATCAAAAATTTGCCGAAGATGACTTATATGACTAATACCATCCTTAGAAAAAATAGTAAGATCATCTTGGTAAATTTCGATAAATTTCCCAATTAAACCCTTGAAGGCATAATCCATAGCCCTCTGAAATGTAGCCCCAGCGTTGGTTAGTCCAAACGACATTCTAATGTATTCGAAAGTACCCCATGGTGTGGTGAATGTAGTTTTGTGACAATCTTCTTTTTTAACCCATACCTGATTAACCCAGAAAAACCATCTAGCAATGACATCATTCCAAAACCGGTTACTCTTTGCAACAGAGTCTCCATGTTTGGCAGAGAGTAATTATCTTTCTTACACGCTAGATTAAGATTTCGAAAATCGACACAAATCCTTATCATACCGTTCTTTTTCCTAACAATCAACAGGTTGGAACACCATGTTGAATGCCTCGTTTGAGCGATAATTCCTGCTGCAAGCATCTTTGAAATCTCTTTTTGAACCAAAGGGGCTAACTTAGGATTAATCTGCCTAAGCTTCTGGCGAAAGGGTTTAGCATTTTCATCTTTTAAGGGGATAGTATGTTCCATGACATCTTCCCTGTAGCTTTTCAATTCATCATAAGAAAATGCTAAAACATCTCGATATTCGTGGAGTAAATTGATTAACTTTTTCTTTCTTTAACACTAATACCTTTACCAATTTTAACAATCTTTGGATTCGTAGGAGTACCAATGTTTATCTCAAGGTATTCGCCTGGGTCCATTTTATTTTCTTCTTTCAACTTTGTGGCATCATGCCGATCAAAGTGTTGTTCTAAAGCAACCACATTCCTAGGAGTAGGATTTATGATATGCTCATGATTACCAGATGCATCCTCCTCAGAATTTACCCGAAAATTCTCAAACTCATCCAAATTATCAAGAAAACGAATTACTTTCTTTTCATCATTGAAGATCTGCCAATGCTCTAAGTTATCTGGAACAGAAGGCCTAAATATAATTTCCATTTTAATGTTGTCCTCAATTAGCCCATCAGACAATTGCAAAGTAGAAGCAGCGACGGCAAGTTCATCTGCCAATCTATTATGCTCTCTTGGGATAGCTTCAAGGTCAAAGGCATCAAAGTATTCCATAGTATCTCATACAGGATTTCGATAATTCCTTAATCTTTGATTTCTGCATGTAAATTTGTTTTTAAATTGCATGATAATTAAGTCAAAATCCCCCTTAATGCTAAGAAACTTAATTCTTAAATATTTTGCCAATTCAAGACCCAACAATAAAGCCTCATATTCAGCGACATTGTTGGTTGCTTCAAATTCTAATCAATAGGCAAACTTGAAAATATGACCAAGGGGAGATTTTAATACTATTCCTGCACATTTACCATGCCTAGATGATGCACCATCAAAATACATGTACCAAACTTTATCATTGAGATCGCTAATATTTTTATCAACCTTATCATCAGGAGGAATTATGAAATTAGACATGATAGCATAATTCCCAATGTCGGATTGTTCTTTAATTATCTCATTATGAGGTCTCTTAGGATCTTCAACATGGAATTTTCTCTCGAGCTCTCTATTAAGTCTCACAAAACCATCACCTCTAGGAGAAGGAATCATAGCATATGACCAATTCATTTGAATACTCCCTCCTAGATCAGAAGCCCACTTTCTGGATAAAAGCATCCCCCAAGCATCAAGCACATCAACAACAACAATGTCCATAACAATCATAATGTCCGAGTAAACTAATAAATGAACCTGTAAATCTTTGATCAAACCATGAACTTCAATCTTCTTAGAATCCATGGCACATATATTGTAGTAGGGTCTAGAAACTCTTAAATTAAGCTGCTCCATGACCCTTTTAGTCATGACAAAAGTTGATGCACCAAAATCCAACATGCAATTATTCAATTTATATCCATTAACCAACAAGGTGATAAATAAAGGCTGGTGATCTTTGTTATCTGAATCTAAACTTTGCAAATATATGGAAGCATCGTGATAATCAACTTCCGAGGTCTTCTGTTGAGAAATATTTACTTGAGGACCTTGAATAGCTTTTAGTAACTTATCTCTTTGGGAAGGGATTTTTGCAATCTCGAAGACAGTAACCCAGATTTTCGCATTTTTAAACTAACTTCCCAAATCAACATCTAATCCAGAGTTTAAACTTGGATTAAAGGTTTGAGGGGGAATGGGATCCCCACTCTGATCTTTATCTCTTCTTTGATAAGTCAAACATTTGTCTCTAGCAATTTCCATGATTTGCTCTGGAGAGGGTTTTTCGCCATATAACTTAGCCAAAATATCTTTTTCATTTTCAAGATTATTTATACCAAAAGCTGACGAGGGATGCATAACATCTCGACTATTTTCCTTAACCTCCATCCAATCGTCCATAGACAAAGGAAACTCGTTACCTACTACAATTATTTGATCACCCGCCCCAAACATTCCATTATCTAAAATTCTTCCAACGATAGGACAAGTAGCCTCCTCATGAAGAGCATCATAAAACCGACAATAAGGCGGAGCATTATCGACCAAATTAGTAAGCAGATTAGGAGGTCTCTGCTCACTAGATTGACCCTTCTTTTGCCAATTGTTATTCCTATTATTATTTCTGAGTTGGAAATTTTGCGTTTGCGCTCTTTCCATTTGGACCAACCTATTCTGCAAAGTGGCTATCTCCTTAGTATGATTAATTTCCATGCTTTCAATCTTTTGGAGCAATTTTTGAACAAGCTTGCTATTAGATTCTTGAACCTCTTTTCCTTTAGGTTCTTTCAATTTCATCAAATGCCTATCAAAACCTGTGATTTCAAACTTCCAGACGCTGCCTTATCCTTTTCAAGCTCTACGGCTAAAGCTTGGAAATCCCTATCATTAGGAAGTTTAGCACGTCTCAACTCATAAGAGGGTTCAGGGCTAAAGGCATCAATATAAAAATCTCGAAGAGATTTGTCCGTAGATTTATAATCTTGAGGTAATTCCTTAATAATATCATTAAACCTTTTGTTAAATTCTTCGGCGGTTTCATTCTCTCTGTTTTTGATTATGCTAATAGCTTTTACGAGGTGTCTTCCTTCTCTCTTATCTCCATACTTTTCCTTAAAGGCATTAATGATCGATTGCAAGGAATCAAATGAATTCCGAGGCTTTTCTGAAAACCAGTCATGAGCATCGCCCTCCAAGATCAGAACAAAAAGAGTCATTCTAACATCTTCATGATTAAAATTAGCAAACCTTGCGTACTTAGGCATCCATAACTAAAAGCTTTCAGATGTGAATTAGCACTAATTGCATTATTTCCTAGAAAGATAGGCAATTTATCCATCCCATGTGTTGGAATATCATTATGATAACCTTGAATGTTAGAAAAATCGCAAGGGGCATATATATCCATGATGTCATGCTCGACCGGGCTAGTAAAAAGGAAATGGATATCAGATAGGGCTTCTTGTCCGAGATTAACAAGAAATGTACGAGAAGAGAGTTTGTGTAATCGTACTCTGAGATCCCTTTCAGGAGCAGGAGCAGGATTAACCAAACTGCTTGGATGTCTTCTAGTATACACTCTTGCAGAGGATATATGAAGTGGAGTCGCCACCCGGACAGAAAGTAAAACATGGAGAAGCTCGAAAGGAAGGAGCTAAGGACAGGAAAGGACGAGAGGAAAGAAACGAGACGAATGTCGAAGGAACCAAGGACAGAAAAAACTCTATCCCTTGCAATGGCGCCAAAAAATGTTGTCGCACAGAGTGTCTGAGCACTGCGACAACGCTCAGACCGGGGGTTGTCACCCTGATCCCCGATCTCTCCGTTTAAGCCGTCTCCCTTGGCTAAGGGGGGTAGACCCTATGGGATAAAGGAAAACCAACTGAAAATTAACTGACTTGGGAGGCACAGCGGGGGGAACAAGCACTTGATTGAAATTAGATTTAAATCTTTAAATGCCTTAAGACCAGTGCCTTTAGTTAATGATCAAATAATTGTTTATCAACTGCTTGCAAAAATATGAAATTTGTAATTCCACGACTAACAATCATTTATCATCAAATAATCCAAGCACTAATAAATTTCACCAAATGCAAGATGCGCAATATTTTAGCAAATAAATTTCCAAAGATTAAATATTTGAAGCAATCATAAAATTTAAATGCTTACTAATTCCATAAAATGATTCACCACTTTCATATAGTTAGTCTTCAGATAAAATTTAAGCGTATTTAACTATATAAAAATGACAAACATTAAGCCCACATTTAAAATCTGTTAGCCTTAGCGAAATACACCAAAATTGTAAATGTGATAAATCCTTAAGTGAATATGCCAAGACTAAATGTGACAAAAATGCTTCGACACAAATTTATTATTATTATTATTATTTTTTTTTAAGTCTAAACAAAAATAAATCAAATGCTAAAGACAAGGCTAAACAAAACCTAAATTTTTTTTTTGATGTTTTTTTATATTTTTATTTTTTTTAATTCAAGGTTAAACAAAATAAGACTAAATTTAAATAAAATCTAAAATCTAAATAAAATTTCAAAACTAAAATATAAATCTAAAAAAAAAAACTTTATACCCCTTTTTTTAGGGATTTTTTATTTTTTATTAATTTTTATGATTTTGAAATAAAACAAAAACTAAATTTAAAAAAATAAAGATTAAAATAAACTAAACTAAAAGCTAAAAAATAAAACTTAAATCTATCTAAATCTAATCTAAACTTAACACTAACTTTAAAAAAAATTAAACGCCAACCTAAACAATCTATGAAATCGAAATATGCTAATAATAACCCTAACTCATATGACCACCAAAATCGAAATTTCATTACTGTTTGGAGCATTTGCAGGCAGGACGGCGGCAAAGGAAGAGACGGCTGAGAAATGGACAAGGGAGATAGCAGAGCAAGGAGGGAAGAGTAGGGCAACGTGGGTTTGCAGGTGGATTGGTTGCGGGTGGCACACGGAGCAGGTTTGCGTGAAGGGTGAAGGGACTGCGATTTTTATGCAGATTCTAGCAACGTTAAAGGATGATGAGTTGCGGGTTTGGATGGGATTGCAGGAGGAAATTGCGTGGAGGGTGCTGGAGGAGTGATGAAGACTGCAATCCGATTGATGATGGGCAACGGATATGGATATGCGGGCAGCAGTGTGAGGAACCGCAGGTCAATGAGGAGCTGCAATGAAAGATAGGAGCAGCGATGAGGAGATGGAGGCAGCGAAGAGCTAGGATGGAGTGTAGTCATAGATTTCGAAGTGTTGCGAGTTTTGATGGTAACATTGACAGCAATGGCAAGGGCAGCAGAGGGAGAGATTGCAAAAATGGAGCAGCGTGAAAGAAAAATTTGATTTTCCTTGCAGGTTGGAACGCTGGAGTTGAGATTGCGTGAATGGAAAGGGAGACTGATCGCTGACTGGGCATAAATGGGCAGCGTGAAGGATTTGATGGCCAGTGCTGCAGCTTAAGGGACGCCTGGAGGGGCTGCGAAAAACGCACGTATAGCAACTTGGGTAGCAAATAAACTAAAACCGGTGGCTCAGAAATCTTTGAACAAATGATTTTCAAAAAAAAACTTAATTAAAATCTTAAATCTTTCTGCTTCGGATTGCTTGATGAAAACCCTGCAAAATTTTCCAGATATGAAGTAAATATTACTGCCAGAACTGAACCTGAGGCCAGATCTTACCCTCCAGGGCCTAGATCTCGCTTCGGACAAAATATTTTCTTCCAATCTACAACCTACAATAACAAAAACTGAAAACCCAGAAATAAAATGCACAAGAAACCAAAACTAAGACCCTAAAACCAGTTAAACAACTACAATATTTACAGCTTAAAGGCTCTAAAAGGCCAGATTTGTCAGTATGCCACAGAAATATTTTCAAAATTTTAAATTTACTATGAGATGCTTCAGAAAACCATTCATGCATTCACAAAAAAAAAAATCAAATGATAAGCCCAGGATCAAAACTAGCTAGGCTCTTCAGAAAGTGCTTCTCGGGAGTTTGCTAGTTCAGCCGAGAACTTCCCCAAACGCCCGTTGATCTTTGAAATCTAGATTTTCCTGCACAGCTTACTTCAACCATTAACAAAGAGGGAGAAAACGATACTAAAATCCAAATCTAATGGAGATACCTGCCATCATGTTCAGAAATTTAACTACCATTCAAACCCTAGCGACTAAACAAGATATCTGTGTTTAAAATCACTCTTGATAAAGCTATTATCAATCGCTGAAATTAAAATCATGCACAGAAATGAAACATCTTACAGCAATTCCAGAAGAGTAACACCAGCAAGATTTCAACCCCAAAGTTTTTCTTTATTGCATATGAAAAATGACTACAAAAGAGCTTTCTTTAGCACAAGACTCACAGATCGAATGATCTCAAATGACCCCTAACACCCCATTTAAAGGAAAAATTCCCCCATGGCTAATTCGAGTGATCCATGCCAAAATGATCTCGACTGTCGATGAGGATCAAAATCTCTTTTAATCTCATCCGTCGAAATTTTTAAATGCATTTTAATATATTAAAAAATTAATTTTCGCATTTATTTCCTCAAAACTTTGACTTATTATATTTATTATTTTATTTTATTTTTAAATTTTTATTTTATTTTTTTATTTATTTTTATTATTTTTAATTTTTTAATATTTTTATTATTTTTATTTGACCCTCGAACTTAGTCTTTAAGAATTTTACCTAGGACCTTGGACCTATGAGGGGATTAATTATTTTCTAACTCTCAAGGCACTTTACATCATGACCTTTACAATTTTACATCTCAACTTTCAAGGAGGAAAACCCATTTGACATAGACCCTCATAGACTACCCAGTTCTGCGACACAAACATAACCGAGCAGATCAAGCAATTTGCAATAACCTAACCAAATAGTTAGAATTATCTCCAAATTACTTTTACATAAACTCGACCCAGCACACTAGGATTCCCCTAAGATCCTAATGACAAAATCCATTCCGGCTTTGGGGTTAAGCTAAAGGAAAACTCTGCTGATCATGGATCAATGAGACAAAAAACCTTCCGGAACGTAGATTATCACTAGAAAATTAGGTTTGCCTAGGCAATTTACATACATGACTCAGATCTGCTAAGCTTATTTACAATTTACACATGCAGACTGGGTTTACAAGATAACACGATCAGGTTGATGATGGGAGTCGAATGGCACAGACACGACAATCAAGCACTACCCTTTTGCGGGAAAAAAAAGGGAGTGTACTGCTATGGGTAGTTGACACGTAGTGGTCAACAGGTCCCATTAAAAATAATTAATTATTTTAATAAAATTGTTTCTGGGTGGAATTTCCCAAAACGCTTTCTGGGTTCTTTGGAATACATGTGCCTAAGCCTCCCTTAAAAATTTGAGACTTAGAGCACATCCAATGCTACCAGAAATCAACACAGCATGTGTAGTGGTGGGGCCCCACAACTTTATCAATGCCCAGATGGCAGAGCAGAGGGGCATACGTACAGAGACATTTGAGGGGATCTCAGTGCCGGTACCTGGAGACCGAATGATGCAAGTGCACAAAGTATGTTCCCAACCTAACTCTACCTATGGGGAACTACTCCATCACTGACCATTTCTTTGTATTTGATGTTTTGAACACCAATGTGGTGTTGGGTGTCCAATGGTTGTCCTCGTTGGGGCAGGTCACCACTGATTAGCATTAGTTGGAGATGGAGTTCACGGGCCCAATTGGGAAGTCGATAGTGCTGAGGCATATGCACTCCTACCCGCCCCAGATCGTGTCCACTCACCAGATGGAGGCAGACTTATGGCATGGGGATATGGAGTGGGTCATGGAGCTCAAAATTTCAAAGACGGGCACCCATACTCGAACGCAGTTCTTGGGGATGAGAACCCCGAGACAGGTTCGAGAACCCCGCCCCTGGGTCTGCGAACCTATGCAACATAGGGTAGAGCTCATGTTTGGTTTTTGCCCACATGCTAAATTTGAATGTCCCGACCATCTTTTGCATTTTATGGTACATTTCTTGTTGGGAGTGGCCAAATTATGTTTTTAACTTTCTTTTTAACTGCATCAACCTCCGAGGCATCATTCCAGGCTCGACCCAAAGTGTGGAAAAGAGGAGGGGAAAGCTAACTCCTTGTGGACCCAATGGACAAATGTGGACCCAGATGGGAAATATGGTGAAAGGGGATATAATGAGCGGAAAAGAGTGATGTATATGGTGTCAAGAAGCGGGACCATGCAACCAAAATCGTGGTTTCCCATGTAGTGCCACCTTTAAAGCTAGTAGTCAATAAGGGAGATCCCACAAGACTAGGGTACAAGGTTAACCATCAAATTGAATAGAAGAGACAATAGTACAAACCAAGCCCACTCTTTCCATCGAATCCCCCCACTAATCCATGCCCAAAAGTGTCTGTGATAAGTAAACAAAAGTACCCAACTACATAATGAAAGTCATACCTTCGAGGTTGGAAGGCCCGCCTTCAAGCATACGATCATAACAGATGGACGAGGGGCATAATGGCAGGAAGTGTGAGTTGCCAGAGGGTGAATTATTCTGTCAGGGCCACATGTGGATCGATTCAAGGTTCCAAAGGAGAGTTGAATTGGTTTTGATAGGCTGAATTGCTTCCAGGAAGTCATATCATCTAGCAAAATGGAAGGAAATAATTTGCCAAAGATTTGCTAATTTATGGCAAATTGTGTATGCAATTTCAATTACAGAAATGTTGAGGAATAACAAAAAAACTCATCTACGGAACTAGTTTTACACATTGGGGTTTTCCTAGGGACATTTGTCAAAAAATATAGTAATATTTTTCTCAATTCCTGTGATTTAATTTTCGTGAAGTTGCAATAGTTTTTATTCAATATTTGCCACATAATTTGTAGAAGACATAATCTATATCAAATAGGAGAATAATAACCAGTTACTGCAATAGTATTAAAATTTCACATGGATACCATCTCATTGGATGGGATTGACACCAATAGTGCATGGAGGGTTGAGGCCAAGAGGCTTGTCATGGAATCAACCCCTCATTGGTTAGAGGGGGAGACAATGGAGGAGGTAGCCTCTACAGAGGAGAGAAATGTAGCAGAGGATGAGGAGGAGGTGACACAACCTACCATGGTCATGAGTGTAGGATGTAGTCTATATCCTCTTACATCTTCTAGAGGACAAAGTAGTCCAATGCCATCCCAAGGGCCTTCTTTTTCTAGAGGAAAAGCCATTACATTTTCTCGCAAAAGGGGCAGAGGAAATTATTAGTTAAAAGTTAGAACTTAGAACTTACTTAGTGTTAATTTTTCAAAGTTCTATGTTGTAACAATCACTTTAACAAATTCTTATTTCAATAGCAATCACTTTTCCAATTCCTTTTCAATCACCCAATAACATTAAGCAATTGTAGATAGAAGAGTAAACAATATGCACAATAGAAGACAACCAAGATCAATAGAGACACGAAGATTTAGGTCATTTTTCTTCTATTAGATGTTCATCAAATGTTGAGCAAAGATACATAGTCCAAGTACATCAACAGTTAGTCAAAGGTCAAAGCCTTGAATTTCAAGCCAACCAAACCAATATCCAATCAAAGATAAGAAATATAGTCAAATTTGGTCGAATAGAAATCCTACACTTTTTCAATTGAAGTCAACAGCAGTCAACGCAACCCTAACCAGTTCACAATCAACTGTCAAATCAGCTCCAAAAGGTTTGGTCAACCAGTCAAAGAATGCGGCCTCTTTTGCTTGGTCAAACCCAGTCAAAACAGTGCATGAAATCTGCCCATAACTTCTAGTCAAAGTCAACCTATGGAAACCCTCATTGTGCATCTAGAGTCAACACTGGTTAAAGTGTCCAAAAAGTTTGGTCAAAATGTCAGTCAACTCAGCCTCGCAAAATAGATCCAAAATCAGTCAAATGAAGTCAAACTCTCCTCAAATCAACACTGGTCAAATAGTCCCAAAACAGAAGTCAAACTCGGTCAACAGAATTGCATTCTCTCTCCTTCGAACGTGTAAACTCGAACCTTGCAATTTCAGACCAGATCAAACCAAATGAAGAAGGAATGATGTGTGTGATGATGCCTCCAAATGATGCCAAGTGAGTTGTATTTATATGTGGTTTAGGAGGTCGAAATTCTCCTTTAGGTCGACTTATACTTTTTGAGTTGACTTTGAAAATAATATTTTTCCAGGTGCAAATTAAATTTTTCCAAGTGCAAGAGGGGTCTCCTTAGGGTTTGTTGGGCTTCTCTAAGGAGGGAATTTCTCCCTCAGCTGGAAATTTTCAACACTTGGTGGTTCATTTCACTGTATATGACTCATCACATGAGATATATTTATTATAATTTTTGTTGATATTTTGAAGCTGAGTCAGGACTTGGGATTCAAGACATGATTCACTGTTATGTGTGATGTAGCACTAGACATCTAAGTTACCAGGATACGGATACGGATCCGGATCCGAATACGGATACGGATACGGATCCGTTGGATTTTTGAAAAGCCAGGATCCAGATACGGCGAGGATACGGCGAGTACAAAAATATATAATAATATTTTTTAAAATTTAAAAAAATACATTTAATGTTTAAAATCAAAACCATTCATGAATCACAACATTAGAACTAAAATAATTAGACAATTTATGAATCTGAACACTAAAATGATGCATCTTGCCTCATACAAAGATGATAGTAGTAAAAACAAAATGAATGTTTCATTAATGATCACTTTATTAATATGATAATATAGAGTAGGTGTGTCTACATATCATGAAATGGGTCTACATCATCATCATCTACATATTGCAACTCTACATCATGAATAGACGATCGTGCGCTAGGAATGTTAGAGGTTGTTGCAGAAGTAGGAAGTGGTTGTGTAGCATCCTCAAGTAGATTAAGGTAAGTCATGGCATTCAATGTCATGTTCAAGTCAGATATCTCAGGTTCCACATCCCACATCCTATTTGGACCTTTTTTATACTCTGAAGTAGAATGTGATAGAAGGCGAAGGTTGGAATGGACATATACAAGATCCTCAGCCTTCGCTGCTCCCAATCTATTTCTCTTTACCGAATGGATAAAGCCATATGTACTCCAGTTCCTCTCAGCGGATGAGGAACTGGCAACTTGCGATAACAACCTCGTGGCTAGAGTTGAGAGATAAGTGCTATCTCCACCATGGAAGCCCCACCAAGTAATAGGATCCATATGCCCCCGATCATCCATGGCTATTGGATCTGAAAAGATCCCAGTGGATTGTACAAATGCTCCAAATTCATCACGTACATCCTTTGCAATTCCAACTTCCCTATAGATTTTCCTCAAAGCTGTCTTATATCCCTGTACCACTTCAGAATCTCTGTTTGGCGCTGCTCTACTAGGTAAAGACAATATTTTGGAATGGTAATATTTGGGGTGTAGAGCATACGCCAAAAGGTGTAATGGTGTGGTCATTTTGTTCCACCTTTTTGTAACTATGTCTTTCACTTCATTGTAAAATACTTCGAAGGGGTCATGCTCACTTGCCTTGATAATTTCCCGTATTTTCTCCAACATACTATCTATGTTTTCATAGACTTCCCCCAAGCAAGGCATATCTGTGTCAAATGCCCTAATCATGGTTAGAATTGGTTCTGTGAACTACAAAAGGTATTGGACCTTGTCCCACAATGCATCATCAAGAATGATATACTTTATTCTTTGTCCTCTATCAGAAGTTGAAGTCCTCCATGATTCCCAAAGAGGGTCAATGACCATTGCCTGTAATGCTTGTCTGACCTCCAAAAGCCTCTTTATGACTAAAGTGTGGGAAGCAAAACGAGTTTCGGCAACCTACATAAACATATTGAAAAGTAAAATCTTAAATCAGACATAAAATAAATTGAACATTAAAATTGAGAACTCATAATGCATAACATTGATTAAAATTGGAGTACCTTTAGTAGCTCCAACTTTGCAAAACTCCGATATATGGCTTGGGACATTGAGTGATTCGTGATAAACATTTGGATCTCCTTTGATGCTACATATATTTCATTGATCCACTCAATTTCACCAATCTTGGCTAGCATAAGGTTCAATGAATGCACTGCACATGGAGTCCAAAATATGTGATTGTATTGACCCTCCACAATCAGGCCCGCTGCTCTACAAACCTTTGCATTGTCTGTGATAACTTGGACAACATTTTGTGATCCCACACTTTCTATTGCATCAATAAGAATTGTCGAGATGAACGTTGCATCTTTTTCCACTCCACTGCAATCAATGGCCTTCAAAAACATTGCTCCTTGGGGACAAATTGCAATAACATTAATTAAAGGGTGATTTCTTTGGTCTCTCCATCCATCAGAAACGATGGACACCCCTGTTTCTGCCCATGTATCACGGATTGATTGTAATTGTCTATCCACAAATTTTCTTTCTGATGTTAACAAAGTGGTGCGTACCTTTTCATACCCGGGGTTCTTGTATCCTTTTGGTGCTTCATTAACTGCTTTAATCATTTGTTGCCAATAAGGAGAGCGCACCAAATTGAATGCTAGTCCATTTGCATAGATGCAACGAGCAACATGCTCATCTGCAACTTCTCTACCATGGTTATTGAACGCTGCTTCAAGAGGTCCTAGAGTAGGCCTTTTATTACTTGTGAGAGCTGGTGTAGATGGCAATGACGACTTGGTTGTAGAGGCTTGCACAGGGAGTTTTCCCTTGCTGAATTTCCTATCAGCAGCATCTTGCAAAGATGCATAAAACCTAACTTTTGCAGGACTCAAACCTGTCCCAGGTTGGCCATTTGGACCATTTGGACCATTGCATACTAACACACCTGTGTTAGTTTGCCCAGTGAGATGGGCCTTCACCCTAGTGTATGAGCCATTTCGAATGCTATTGCATTCACTACATCTCCATTTGTACGAACCACCACCAGAGTTTTTGCCAAGAATTTCCACACTGTCATAAAGGAGATCTTGGATCTTTATTGACATTTATTCCTTCACTAGATTCATGTTGTAATGGTTCCATGTTTATCACACCTGCGTTGATAACCAAATATAAATTAATAAAATTGTCATTCTCAAAACAAAATTCTGAAGTGGTATAGGGTAAAATAAAATTAAAAAAAATATATAAAATTCTAAATTATTATTTTATAATAAATAATTTTAAAAATTTAAATTTAAATAAATAACTATTAAATTATTACTATTATTATTATACATAATTTAAATTTTAAAAACTTATAAATATTAATAATATATATATATATATTAATATATATATATATATAATTCTAATTATTATTTTATAATAAATATTTTAAATTTAAATTTAAATAAATAACTAATTAAATTATTAATATTATATATATACATAATTTTAAATTTTAAAACTTATAAACATATAAATATTAATAAAAACAATACACATACTAAACAATTGATATATAATTATAAATATAAAATAAATTATATAACAAAAAACATAAAATATTATTTTATTTATAACTTAACACTTATATTAATATACTATATAGTTTACGGCCCACGGGCCTACCATTTATAAAAAAAAAAATTAATATTTAACCATATTTAATATATATTTATAAACAAAATATTTTAATTGTAAAGTTTTAACCATTGATAACATATATGTTATAATTTATAAAAATAAAAAAATTAAAATAAAACCTATGTGCAATGCTCTATCGTATATGTTATAAAACCTACCGTGCGTGCAACTGTGCTCCACTCACGGTGCACGCCCACGACTGCAACTCTGCTCGGCCCACGACTGCAATGGCGCCCGTGACTGCAACTCTGCTCGACCCACGATGCCCGCGCTTGCTCTTCTACTCGACCCACGACGCCCACGGGGAACCTGGTCCGTCGATTGAGATTCTGCTCGACCCACACGCTGCAGAAAGCGCTGCACAGCTCGACTCACGACGCCGCACAGAGGAGCCGCACAGATACCTGCTCTCCCACGATGCTGCCAACCAAACTCACTCATGCTAAAATCGATTTCACTATCGCCCTTTTAAAGAATTCTTTGCAACTAAACTAGGAGTTAAACTAGAAGTTAAACAAGAAAAAATTTTCAATTAACTGAGTTATTAACTGTGACATGAACATTTTGTTCACTGATCGTACGGATCCCACCGTATCCGTACCCGTACCCGTTTCGGATTCGGGGATCCGAGGTTTCCACGCTAGCCCCCCGCGGATCCGGTAACGTAGCTAGACATCTTATACATCTTACATATTAGTTTTCTCTTCAGATTTATGTGTCAATGCATTTATTTTATGTTGTGGGTGTTTTAGATACTAAAAAGATTGAAAAAAAATGAATATTTTTGTATTTCTTTAATTTTGCCGATGTTTACCGATTTTTACTGATTTTTTCCCAATATTTATGATTTTTTCTTTTTCCGGACCCTCGTCATTTTTATCCCAATGCCGATGTTTGCAGCACTGCAATTGCCTTTTTAGACTTGATAACAATTCAATTTCCATGTAGCCTAATGGGTTATCTCAACCAGTTATTGTTGAGGTTGTTGAACATTTGTCTAGTTTTGTTCCAGCGAGTTCCTCGTTCAAATTGCATTAATGGAGGCACGCTGGTCTACATTGATGGGTTTACTAGGGATGCCACCCACAAATGTGGGGAAGCAACCTTTGGACAAGGTTTTCCTTACAAAAACAATTCAATTTCCAAGTAATAGTGACTTACATAACAAGTATGGATCAAGTGGTCAATATACAGACCAGTAATCAGATCAGGACCTAGATTGAACTTTGGCTTAAGGAGTAGTTGGATGCTTAGACCAGCATTTGATTCCTTGCTTGACTCTAGGATGCATCAGTACATGTTGGTTCCCACAGAAACTTTTGTTTTCCACTAGATGCCACCCTACCTCCAAAAATAACAATTATATGTTGTAATGATATCTATTCTAGTTTCTGGAATCTGACTCAATTCACAGGACTATCACCATTGCTTTATAAACAAGATACCATTTGCATGGCTCCTAAACGTCTGGTATCTATTTCAGAAAGTGCACTCCCACCCAAACTGGATTCATTACATCCTATTTACCTGCCGTGGAACAATTGTCAATAAATTCATTTCCAAAAGAGCCTCAAACTATTTTATAGCGATGGCACTTTGCCATTGCTGAACATGATGCACACGTGCAAAGGGAATTTTGGCATTTCCAACAGTTATGTACTACACCTATATGATTAACTGTGGGATAAACTATGCCTGTCCAAAAGATGCTTTGATTAACAAAGTCACCCACAGTTGAAATGATGGGAATCATAAGCAAAATAGCTCAACCATCTCATTCTTTCACTTTAGCATTAACTACTATCAATTTGTAAGTTCCGTCCATAGAGATCTGCTAATAGGAAACTATTTTTACTTTGAAAATCTAGACTGAAAGTTAAGATACAGCATTGAATTTTTACAGATTTTCTATCCGTTTGACTTGTTTTGAAATTACAGTAATAGTGTTTCACTAGCCATAATTAATTTCAATGATTCATAAAGAATTACTCGTGAAATCAAATTTAACAAAAACATGAGAGGAATATTCCTTGACCAACATGGATACTGACCCTTTAAAATTGCATTGGAAGTTGGAAGCCTAAAATGAAAGAAAGCTCTTACTTGTTACAGTAATCTTTGACAGGGAGTATAAGGTTCAGCAATGTAGAATCCCCAACAAGAACATAAATGACTCCAAACCGAATATACCATCTAAATTCCCTTATATAAATTTTGGTTTCAATAAAGAGTAATGCCAGCATAGTGCCCCAAGTGATGCTCTCAATTAGCAAAGTTACAACCTGCAAGGTAATTAGAAATGCCACAATTTATTTGCAATAAAATACAGGAAAATCCTGTTGGTTAACCAAACAGATCATAAGCCTATTCACCTTTCAAACTAAATTTTGCATCACTATGCTGAACCCTGAAACATACTTCATCAAGCATAAAACGGCGTGACACTGATACAACCCAACCACCCAGTCAAATACCAGATTATTGTCACTTTCCAAAACAAGGATTTGAATCAAAAATCTCTTATAACAATTAATTTGGGAATTTGGAAAAAGTTCAAAACGTCTGTTTTGAAAAACTGATAGATTGATTTCAATAAAAGTATTAGACAAAGGCGATTTAAAGAAAACATTCCCTATTAAAATTTCCCTTTTTCTTGAGCAACCGAAGAAAAATTTGAAGCAAGGAGTTTTCAAGTAGTGGAAAGATAAATAATTGTAAATAATAGTCAAATAAAAAGAACTTTTTGTTGATTTTCTTCGAAATTTATTTAGATGGATACTTTATGTTCTTGCTCATTACAAAACTCCTTTTCCAAATTAAACATTACCCAATAATAATGCTAACTTTGCAGGAAAGAATTACAACTTTTTGAGGGGGTATCAGTATGAATTTGAAAATAAATATCGATTTAGGGATTTCTTAATTTTAATTCTGATAGAATCGACAAAATTAAAGTTGTAATGTAACACTATTAAATTAGTGAAACTGATTGTCTTAATACTACAATTTCAAATCTTCTATGACCTGTGTAGGTCATATATCTTAGAGCCCACAATATTATAGTAGCAGAGAATCAGGGCCACTTCACCATGATAGACAAGTAGCTCCAGTCTACTTTGTGGATTATTCAATTGCCACGTCTGCTTTTGCTTGTTGTAAAAAATCCGAAAGGAAATGCAGTGTCTATTCTATGTCATAGGTCATATATCTTAGAGCCCACAATATTATAGCCGCAAAGCATCAGAAACGCTTCTCCATGATATACAAGTAGCTCTACTCTAACTTTGTAAGTTATTCAATTCCTATCTGCTGTAATATTCTGAAAATAATTTTGACAATTTTTTCTAGAATTTTGATTAAAAAAATTATTCCATAAGTTTCTTCAATTAAATCCAATCAATTTGCACAATTTTACCAGTTAAAATTGCAGAAGTGAAGAGATCAGAAATTAGAGAAAACCCAAAACACATGCTGCAAAACTCAGCATTATTTAATTTACTAAAGCAAGATTACATGCCAACACAATAGTTAAGATGATGGCCTCAAGATGACTGCAACAATACTGAATTTGGCATAAACTAAAACTGGAACTAATAAATGCAACTATGAATTCTGAATGAATTCACCAAGGGATGAGATGGGTTTCCATCCAATCTCACCAAGGTACCCAAGGGTTTTCGTACCGAGCACAATAACCTATGAGGACAATTTCCCCAATCTTCACAAACAACAAATGATTAATTCTTGATGATCCAAAAGGCTTGCTTCCCCCCCCCCCCCCCCCTTTTAAAGAATTGATGGATCTCTCTTCAACCTTCTAGAAGCAATTTTATTTTATTATTTTATTCCAATTCTAGAAACTTCTCGCTTTGCACTTTTATTTTATTATTTTATCTTCATTCTAGAGGCTCTCCCTTTAATTTTATTTAAGTGACTTTTTATTTTATTTCAGTTTAGTCACTTTTAGTTCCAGAAAATAATTAATCTGCCTCCACGATTTCTCCGGCCATTGAAAGTCACTTTTCATCATTCCATCATGTAGATTTCTTCATCCCAATTCCAACAACCTATTACACTAAGATGTTTCTCCAAATAATCTGCTCCAAATAACACCTTTAGCGTATTTAATTAAAATATGCTTGATAATAACACCGTTTTTACAGGTTTTTATTGGACGGTTTGGAGGGGCGAGTGGCTAACCCTAGCTGCTCCGCCCCTACTTCTTGCCTCTCCTCCCTTCCCGCCATGACTTTCATCCTTTGCATGTTCTGTTTGCAGGTTTTGGCTGTTGCTGCATCGGTGTCTAGTTCGGTTTTGGTGGAGTTTTGAGGGTATGGAGCTTCTTGGCCTCTATCTCGTGCCTTTACCTACCGGATTAGACGCTTTTTCATGGAATGGGTTTTCATGTGGTGCTTTTGTCTATCTCTACGCCGCACACATCTTATTCCCACAGCGATTCCTTCTGTTATGGGCAACTACACAGCTCTTGTTGGGTTTCACGAGGGCTATCGCTTGACATTGCAGCCCAATTTTCTTCTTTTTTCTTTTGTCACCCCGAAGATTCTTCTTACAAGGTTCCTTGGTTCGTAGTGTCTAACACGTCACCAATTGCTGTTTTTAGATGTTGAGATTTATCATCGTATTTTGTTGTGTCATCAACCTCTGTGAGGAGTTGAGGGGATGGGGTTTTCTCCCCATTTTGTGCCTTTTCTCGCTAGATGTTACACTGCAAGGCCTCGATTTGGGCTCTTACAGGGTTCATGGCCTGTTTCTGAACAGCGAAATTCTCTCCTTCGCTTCTGATCTTCCCGACTAATCACTTATGCTCTGATACCATGTGAAAATTTCATCTATTGCAGTAACTGGAAATTATTCTCCTAACTGTAAATTTAATTATGCAATTATTTGCTTTGCTACGAAAAACAATGAATAAAATTACAACAATTTTCACCATAAAAATACTGCAGAAAATAAAATACTGGAAACTGAGAAATTCTAGTGCACACAAGAATTGTGGCACCATTATTTTTGGAAAATTGTCCCCAAAAAAACCTAATGTGGGAAAACCGGTGTAGCAATTAAGGGTTTTATTATTTATGTAGCAGCAGAAATTTTGAGGACAATAAAATGACGCCAAACTGCATTTCTATCTGAGAAAATATACTGGCAAAAATATCAGAGGGATTTTACCCCCCTTCTCAAGTCCCACAACAAGTTGAGCCTCAAAACTAGCTCTGAAACCCTCTGCGTCAGCCTTTTGTACTGCTTATGCGCAAGCCCCTACACGTACTGCCCAGAAACTGCCTCTGATGTGACGTCAAATCTGTTGTTGCCACTAGAAGTGATTCTTCCGACCTTCAAGAAATTTTCCTGGCCTCTATACGTTGAATCGACCCTCGTGGCTGAATCGAAACGCCTATCTTGAGGCACTGCGCAGTTCCTCTGCTGCCTCTTGAGGAATATTGTCAGCCTTCTCTTCTGACTCTTCCGGAACTGGAGACTCCTCTGGAAGTCTGCTACTTTGCTCCTTTATCACCTGCAACTCGACCTCTGACTCGATTTCTCCTACTGAATCACCTACACTAGAGAATCAAACTGTCTAGAACACTGAGTATTTGCACTGGTGTATTCTCCATCTACCAACGACCACTTCTTATAATCCTTTGTTGGAGCACCAACGGCCATTATTAGAACTTAATCAAGGGCCCAGATTAATTCCTTGTCGATCTATGTGAGTTTCTAGAGAATTCTCATCTTATCTCAATTAATCCCGATTAATTAACCATATTCCCTAATTTTAGACTTAAGAAATATTTAAAAATTGGCTAATAATCTAATTGAGCCATCTCTAGGTGGAATTTTCATAAAAAAATTATGGGTTTTGGAGATCTCATGTGTTTTAGCCTCTCCACAAAGTTTCGAGACTAGATCACATCTGATGCTACAAAAACTAACATCGCTCCCCATCCTCCCGAATGATGTGGCCAATATACAACATCTCTGTCAGCCCAAACTCGCATTTGGACATCTTGGCATATAACTGTTGCTCCCCTAGGATGCATGGTACCTCCTCCACATGTTGCAAATGTTCCTCCTATGTCCTGTGGTATATCAGGATGTCGTCAAAGAAGACCAAGACATATCTGCACAACTGCTTGCATAACACATGGTTCATGCAAGACTGGAAGGTAGCTGGTGCATTGGTTAGCCCAAAGGGCATCACCAAAAACTTTAAGTGTCCATAGTGACATCGGAAGGTTGTCTTCGAGATAACTTGCTCCCTCACCTGAATCTTATGGTAAGTCTATCTTGGTGAAGAACTTGGCCCCTCTGAGCTCATCCATCAACTCATTGTCCACGGGATCGGGTACCTATTCTTCAGGATCTTCTTGTTCAAGACTCTGTAATCAATAGACATATGGAAGGTCCTGTCCTTCACCAACACCACTAAAGAGGCAAAAGGACTAGAGTTGGATCTGATGTGCTCCAACCTCAACATCTCTTGTATAGCTCGTTGAATCTCAACCTGACAAGCCTTGGGATGACGGTATGGTGTAGTAGTGATAACGTGTACACCCTCTTCCAGCTCAAGCGTGTGCTCAAACCCTCGATCTGGTGGTCAACCTGGGGGAATGTCTCCAAAAATTGTCGGGTAGTTGTCTAAAATAGCCTGAATGTCTGGATGGGGTGGTTGTGGCTGAGATCCTACCTCTAAAATCCTAAGCTCCACAACCCACTCTATATTCCCACGACACAAGTCTGCCTCCATCCTGTGCGCTGACACCGTCTTAGATGAGTACAAATGCATGCCCCTAAGTACCACTAACTTCTCATCTGGCCCTGTGAACTCCATATCCAATCTCCTCCAATATGTGGTCACACGTCCCAAAGAGTAGAACCACTAGACACCCATCACCACATTGGTATTCAACACATCAACAAAAAAAAAGTGGTATGTCATCGAGTAGTTCCCCATCGTCACAGTCATGTTGGGGGCATATTAGGTGCACTGCAAAGTCCTATCACTAGGTATTACGACTGAGAAGCTCTCAAAAGCCTCGGTGTGTATTCCCCTCCTCTCTACCATCTACACATCAACAAAATTGTGAGTAGCCCCACTGTCCACCAACACTGACACATGTTGCCCCTGCACAGTACCCCTAATCCCCAACGTCAAGTACTTCGATACTCCCCAAAGTGAAGCAATGACTCCTCCCGTAGGAAGGAAAGTGGCTGCTCCAAGCGGGGGAGGTGGGCTCCTCCTCCAACAGCCTAATGCCCACCATCACCTCCATCATCCTCCATATTAGCATCATCCTCTGGCTCGTTGTCTGACAAAACCTCTATATAATGGGCCTTGCCCTTGGTACACCGGTGTCCTGGTGCCCACGACTCCTAGCATGTAAAGCATACCTTCCTCCTCTTGAGGTCTCTCTATGTCTCATCATCTAATTGTCCATGCCCTATTATCTTTCTCTATGGCTGAGGTTTGGTGTTTTTCCCTTTTTGGGGAGAAGGGATCCTCATGGGTATGGGTGCCTTAGACTTAGGGATTGCACCCCACAAGTCTCTCGCTCTGCTCACTACGTCCTGTAAAGAGGTGAGCTTATTCGACCTCACCAGCGCACACAGAGGCTCTGCCAAGCCCTCCACGAATAAGAAAACCCTCCTGAACTCTGATAAATCTGGCACCATCACTGACAATCTCAAAAACTTTGCTATATACTGCTCCTCGTTGTCTATCTGCTTGAGATGTGTCAGCTCCCAAAAGTGTGGCTCAGGGTCTCTCTGCTCAAAACACTGCAACACCCTCCTGGTGAACTCCTCATAAGATGTTACGTTGGCATGTCCCAACATAGCCAATCCTTGAAACCACCAGTCGTGTGCGTCCCCCTCCAAATGCAAAGTAACCAATTTAATCGCTTCAACCTCTGACATCTAGTTGAGGTGGAAGAATGTATCTAGCTTCTCCACCAATGCCCTTGCAGTGCACTTAGAGGACCCATCAAACATAAGGAGGTATAACCTCCCAACAGTGCGCTACAAATCTGCGTTTTGCCATGATGATCCACCTGCTCCCTTGCTTCAGTTGTTATGATTGAGCTAGCAGAAATCTCAGAAATTGAGTGCTTCCTGGAATTCTACCCCCAAGGATTGCCACTCCCGAAAGTAATCTCCCATAGGCATATCCTCAATGTCTAGCTGCTCCCCATTCCCAGGAGCCAAAAACATGGGCATGGTAGATCTAGTTGCCCCATGTGAGTAAGGGCATTGTTCTAAGGGAAGTCATTCTCCATATGGCGGGATGCTCCAAAGCTCTCACCTCCCATAAATTCTATGTGTTTGTCTCTAATACATTGCTACCTCATTTCATCCATCACTTCCCTTTGCCCTCTCACAACCTTGTTCTGACCTTTCACCAAGTCATTCAAAGCACTCACGATGTTTTTGAATTTTGTGGCCATCTCATCCTCGCTACTACCCACCATTTCTACTGCGTTTCCTCCTTGCCATTTCTACTGTGTTTCCTCCTTGCTCTAGAGCCTCTAAATCTGGGGTAATTTTCAGCTGTCGCTCTCTGCTCCTGTACCTCCTATAAGTGATGTTTTGCCTATCTCCCGAGGTCATAAAAGAAAATCCTCCCACAACTGGCCATATCAAGGCTCTAATACCACTGTAATATTCCTAAAGGAAATATCAAGTGATAACAGCCATAAATTCTCAACACGCAACCAAAAATAAAAAAACACAACAAAGATATCATAACACCAACAATTTCCTCCAAAATAATCTAAGCCATTTTATTATGTATCATGGAATGAGTACAATGAGTTGGAGCAAATGCACTTGGGCTTGCTAAAGCAAGCTAGACAAGTCCCAGGTGAGAAATGGTGTTGCCCCAAATGCTACAAAGTGTTGTCCTCCAACCCCTGCGCTAGCCCAGTAATTATATTGCTTCTGGCTTAAGTACAACCTATGTTTGACCCTTCTAGAGTGCTCAGAAAATTCTGCAAGACTGAATGTAGGTTCTCCTCAACAAACCCATAAAAACCCAAAAAGCTTTTAGCCAAATTCCACTGCTCCAAATTTCCCACAAAATAGGGCATAGTTGGCCCTCCACCAGTGAGAATGCACTGCCATAAAACTCACTGCAAATGAGGCTCTAATGCTAAGGAAATTATTCACCTATTTACCTTATAACTCCCAGCTCACAATGCCTATTCAATCCTCCCACACGAGCTCCACTCTTCAAAGGTTGAGCAGGCCCTTCCAATCAACCTTTGCACAGGCCCAAAATAGAAAAAATTGGCCCAATGGATAGCCCCCAAACCAACTCTGCAAATCACTAGGAACCTTCAAAAAATACTTAAGGAAATCAACCCTCAAAATCTCAAAATCAGACATGCTCAAAATTTGGCTCTCCCAAGAAGTGCGTACTCTATTTTGCACCCAGTCTGCTCCAAGTACTAACTGATTGTACCTTCGATTTCCTCTTGGAAAAACTCTGAAATAAGAATATCTTCTCCCCTAGAGTGGCACTCGAAGTCCACTGAATATGGAGTTGAGATTCCCGCTTGGATGTCTCTTGCGTTGAACAACACAATGTAGACTTGGCTCAACAGCTAAAGCGTACAAGGGGGTTTAATTCACAAATTAGCAAAAGGCCCAAATGAAGCTCTTTCCCTTTATTTAACTTTTTTACCTCATCTCTCCTCCAAGTGGATCCCCAAAGTTGAATTCGCTCTTCTCTCATTTCACCAAGTCGAATTGCTCAAGGGGGTACGAAATCCCCTTTTTGGGAGTGGTCCCCAGCTACCACTTCTCTCTAAATTTCTTCTTTCCTAATTTTTGGGAAGACAATTCCTTCAAAAATTCAAGTGGGCTCCTCTTAACCCACTTTTCCTAAGTTTAGAAGTCAAAATGCTAAAATTGTATTTACTTAGCAAAATTTGTTAAGTGGGAATATCACATTCAGATTGGAAAGATGGGAGTCTAATTTCTCCAATTTAAGAAGGGAATTTACAGTAACCATCATTATCTTTAGGTTTGACCCAAGTACGATATGATCCTTGACCCCGTTCTGAATAATACACCTAGCTTTGGCATCCTCCTTGCGATAGGTCGCTAATAGCAGCAGATATATCAATACGCCAACAACTATCGTTGCATACTCCTTTTGTCCATGCTCCTCCAACAATCTAGATTTCCAGATACCAAAGTTCGATGCACCATCAAGTCCATCCCAATCCCTCAATCCAGCTAAAGACATTACTAAAACCCTCGAACAATAAACCCCAATAAATCTGAATAGGTCTGAAGAGAAAATCTATGTGATAAAACCTTTAATTTCTCGACCAAACCCTTGCGCTCAGATAACCAATAACCTCAGTGCTTCAGTCTGCTCTGATACCATGTGAAATTTTATAGTTGCCCAAAAGGTGTTATTAACTTAGTTAATTGTTTCCTATTACTTGTTCACGGGAAATTAATTCTTTTGCTGGAAGTAATGAATAACAACATGAACAACACCATTCACAAAATAAAAATTGCATCAAAAAATGCAAAAAACCAATCACATAATGAACAAGTATTTTTGGACAAACGTCCCTAGAAAAACCCCATTGTGGGAAAAACCAGTTTTCAAATCTAAGGATTTATATTAATATCTTCAACAAAAACTGCTTTTGAGAAATTACAACTACTTGTCTAACATTGGCAAAGCTCCAACAATATTTTTATCTTCACTTATGAATAAATCGAACTAATAAACTTCACTATCTCCCTCTACAAATCAACTCGGCCCTTTCTGGCAATTCACACTACCCTTTGGAACTTGCACCGAAAACCTCCAACAATTTGCATTGACAATCTAGCAGCGTCTAGAAATCCGCACTACCCTTCCTGGCAATTCGCACTGCCACTAGAAATTCGACTTTCCCTTCCCGACAACTCGTACTACCTCTGGGAATTCGATCTGCCAATTTGCACTGGTAAATTGGCAAATTCGACCTCCTTTTGCAAAAGTAATTCGGCTTCCTTTTGTCACTAAAAACCTCTATGAAGAATAAACTCCGACAAATTTATTCCCAATCACTGTTGTCGAAACCCTCTTGGTATCTCTCTAAAAATTCACCCACTCGATGTGTCTCCAATGTTGTCGATTGATTTGTCTTTATAATCTCTCATTCACAAATAAATGACCACAATTAGAAGTTCACTTGATCCAATCGATGGCTGAGATCAACTTAGAAACTTTCTACAAGCTTCTAGAGGTAAATGGATCTTATCTTAACTAATGTCAATTAATTATCCACTTTTCCTAAGTTTAGACTTAAGAAATATTTTAAAAATCACAAATTGACATAATTAAGATATTTTTCCTAGGTGAAACTTAGAAAAAATTACATGGGCTTGGAGGTAATTAAATCCTCTATGTTCCTAGCCTAAATGACACCTCTCAAGAGTAGAACACCTATCCGACCTACAATAATTAACAGTACTCAAACATGAAAAGAGAGGCATACCCCATACTGAAATGAGGTTGGTGGGGAGGCCTCAAATTGAATTTAGTATGAGTGAATTGAACACTAATGATTATCACATATTGCAAAGAAAGGTTTGCCTATTGGCCACATATAAGGCCTTCCATCATTTCCCATGTGTTGAGAATGGATATTACTCCTAACATCACATTCCCTCAAGTCCAGCAAACTCCACTAGTACCTATACAAGGTAGGGAAAATTCCTTGAGAATTACTTGGAACAGGGATAATTCCTTAACCACAACATGTGTGAACCAGCCCGTATTACAATATTAATTTCTAGCTCTTTTGGTGATATGGCCTCGGGTATAGTGATGTGACTCATGTCAAACAAGAGAAACATTTCTACTGGGAAAGCAACATTGTTCAATGGCCATTCCAAGACAAAAATGGTCTCAATCATGAAATAAAGGATAACTGGCATAATGGCAACCATCATACAAAAGAAGCCCTTGAGACAAATGCTACACCAAAGCACACGAAATATAGACAAATAATTATAGACTATAATTGTATTAAGGATATTCGAATTGAGAACTGTATACAACTGATGACGTGTGCAATCAAGTAGGACTGGACTGCCATAAATAAAACAGAGAAAATGGGTCACAACTCCATGATGTTGTATGCCTATTATTCATAAGTTGTTAAAAGTTATCCATTATAGTGTTTATCAATTGCATAACAAATATCCCACTTGAAATACTTTGACCTTGAAGTACATAAGACAAAGCCCTGGCAATATATTATCATCAAGAGGAGGAGCATAATTCGACAATTTCTATAGCATAGAAGGGACGATTTCTTCAAGAAAAACAGAAATATTTTATCAAGAAACCCGCCTCTATAACGAGTTTCCGCTTGAATTTGCAACAGCAACCACTCTAAGGAAGAATTTTCGCTTGAATTTGCAACAGTAATCACTAAAAGGACGAGTCACCTTTTAAATTTGCAACAGTAACTACTGAAAGGATGAGTTTCCGCTTAAATGTGCAGCAATAACAGCTATAAGGACGAGTTTTCGCTTAAATTTATAGTAATCATCACGAAAAGGACGAGCTCCCGCTTAAATTTACCGTAATAAGCACTGTAGGGACCAATTTCTGCTCAAATTTTACGGTAATAACCATGAGATTACGAGTTTTAGTTCAATTTAAGTGATAGCCACGAAAAGGGACGAGTTTCGATTGAACTTTACAGCAATAAACACCAAAAAGACAAGATTCCACTGAATTCAGTATAACTACGAAGAGGACCAGTTTCCACCACAATTCAGTAACAGCCAGTAAGCGGCCGAGTTTCCGCACAAATTTACAGCAATATTCAGCAACATCGCCAGAATATACCCATTAACACCAGAAGTACGCAACTCGAAGGGAGGAAGCGATGCATGCCCATCCAGATTAACATCAGATAGCCCCATGATGACCCTAAACAGCGACTCGGCCGTATTATAGGCTGCGACCAGAGCCAACCCATAGTTATAATAGCGGAATTGCAGGCAAAACCTCTTGATGGAGAAACCCTTCCGGATGAGATAAAACCCGTAACAAATTAAGCACCACAGAATCAAATGCGACACAGAAACCACCATTGTTTTAGTGGCGCGGGGCATGTAACCGCCAAAAGCACTTTTTACTAATTGAATCCAGGCGCCGTTCGCCTCGGGCCTGCAGTATCACTCTAGGAAAGGAGTTCCAGAAACCATTGTTGGGCAAACCATCTCACATCAATTCCCGCCCGCTGTATCAAGAAAGCGTCCGACCGCCGAGATATTTATAGTTGGAATTTTTGGAAGAATGCTTGGACGTGCAAGTCTAACCCGTGTACTCAGGATTCAGGAGGCTGAGCCGGGCGGAGAATCTGGCAGACTCAAGTCAGCTCCACCACGGAAGGAAGATACAGCTTGCATTTCTTTAGACTGTCCAAAAATAAAATATTTTTTACCCTCGGTCCCATTGAGCAGAAAAGTCCGTGAGATTCAATTGTTTTTGTCTTACACCGTGATTGGAAGGACAAATATATTCCTTATATAAATGGCCGTATCATATCATAATTCATTTCAGGTGAATTTCCGAGTACTGTATGAGTGAAGGGTATTTTAACCTCCACCCGATTAAAAAATAGTTTATAGGGCTATAAAGATCTTGCTTTTTATCTTTTGCAATTTGATAATTTTCTTAGATCTTGCTTTTTATCTTTGGCAATTTGGTAATTTTTTTATTCAAATTGATGATGAGCTCATCTAATTTTCTAAGAGTCCCCTCATAAACATAAAGCTTCAAATTTTGATAGTCAAATATTGATTGATTCATTATTATTAATGACATCCATGAGATCTCGTAGCCTAAGGGACTACCCAATAGCAACTTAATCCGTACTTAGATTATTTTCCATGTTGACTCTTATGTTATGGATCTTGAGTAAGAAATTCATTGTTTTGTGAAGTCTTGCGTCTTCAAAACGTTCGCTGAGATTGTTCACCTTTAGGTTGTTATCAAACTCATGACAAATATCTTCATACGATGCACATTCTTTGATGAAATGTCATTAAATTTCTACCAGCCCTCTGCTACAAAAAATGCAAGTTCATTCTTCTCAATCTTCTTTAGGGACCATCCATCTACCAATTTCACATCTTAGATGATAGGAGCTAGTCCTCAGATGTGCAATTAAAATTTTAGCATTTCCTTTTATTGAGGAACTCAAATACTCTTTATCATCATGCTTCCATGCGAGGTTAAATTTTTGGACATAATATGCTCTCTTTTTTTGTCTACCTGTTTTGTCCACATGGCATTCATGATTTTTTTAACACTCACTTTTTTATCTCCTCCTTAACGTGACGACAATCATGCAAATTTATGTCCCATTTTCCCAACCGCTTTCTATTTTGTTTCATCCACATCTTTTTCTCACAATTTAGCTCTTTTTCAGCAACCATTTTCGATCATCGGTGCTTATCCATATTTTTCACCTTTTTCAAGTAACTTAACAAACAAAAGATCATTGAAGCCTCAATTGGAAACATACCAGCTTCAACTAAAAGGATGTCATATGGGATCATTGATTTGACTTTGAAGCTACTTGTGAATAGATGCTTTTGAATTCTTTCTATTTGTCTCCATTTGTGGCTTGACATGTTGCTCCCCCATATCTCGCAACCATAGAGGATAATTGGGATCACTAATAAACCAAAAAGGGTTTTCTTAGTTTTCCAATCCCATAATTTTGTTTGTCTACACCTATTTTGGAGAAGGTGTGAAGCTTTCCATCCTCCTTGGATTGTCTTTGATCTACATGTCTCCTAGATAAGCCTGTAGTGGAAATCAATTCCTAGATACTTGTACTCATCTACAACCTCCAAGGGGTTGCCCTCAAAAAGAAAGGTAACCTGTTGTTTCTTTTTTTCAAAGAAAAATCATGACTTTGGTCTTGTTGGTATTTACTTGCATTCCCACCTCTTGACAAAAAAATTCTAGAGCTTTCAAGTGCTCTATCAAACCTAGTGCAGATTTAGCAATAAGATTATAATAAGGCCATTTGCATATAAAAGTAGTTTCACCACATAACTTACCAGCTAGATGCCTCATCCGTTGGTACTATTTATCCACTCTTCAAGCTTATCGATATATAAACCAAACAATGTGGGGGGAAGAGGACATCCCTATTTAACTCCAACGTGACTGCCAAAGCATTCATATATGCCTTCCTCAATTCTGATTTTAGCTCTAACCCGCTCATAAAACTTATGAACAATTGCCCTATATTCCTTTGAGACTTCTAATTCTTCCATTATGTGCCGAAGCTTATTTCTAGGGACAATATCAAAGGCTTTTTTGAAGTCAACAAAGCAACATAAAACTTCCCCACCTTGGTTATCCCAAACTTTTTTATTGAAATGTCTTAGAGTGATGCAATGATCAATGGTAGAATGTTTAGGCCCGAAGCTAGCCTGCCCCTTTGCTCTTTTTCCTTCTTTTTCTACCCACTCGTTGATTCTCTGCTCTAGCATGCTCCCAACAAGTTTTCCAAAAAGAGGGTTCATCATAATAGTACAGTGGTTAGAAGGGTTATTGATGTCTCCAATTTTGTGAAGAGGTATAACAACACTATTTGTCCACTCAATCGGAAAGTTACTTGATTGACTCTGTTAAAGATCCCCTTGATGTGTGGAGCTAGAATATTCACTCCTCATTTTAAAAATTTTGCTTGTAAATTGTCAATGTCTTGAGCTTTACCACTTGCCAGTTTCTTTATACCTTGCTTAATATCTACCATTGAAAATAGATTTGTTAAGGTGACAATTATGGGAGGCTTACTTTTCTCATTTATCCATTCATATAGAAGCTTTGCATAATCTAACCACTAGGCATCTAAGATATTGTTTTCTATTTGCTTTTTCTTCTGTTGTAGTTCTTTCCAAAAAACTTTGGGATTGTGTTTTCTCAAGAAATTAATTCCTTCCTTCTTGAAATCACATAACTTTCATTTTTTTTTTTATTTTAACAACTGCTTATATGTAATCTTTTTTTCTTTGAGGGGTCTCTTAGCAACCTTGCACTCCCTGTCATACCAAGGATTAGATGGGAAAGCATTTGAAATTCTCTTCTTCAAAGGCCTGGATCTCTTACGTACCTTTAAAGCTTCGTGTATTAAGGGAATCAACATATTGCTGCAAATAGACATTTTATCTCTTTTGTTATCCTCACAACTACTATTGTTGTTTTTGGCCAATTGGAGGTGTTCTTTAAGAGCAATCCTAAAGAGCTCTTGATTTTCTTGATTTAGGATAATTCTCCCCTATTCATAAACTTTCCTACGAGAGTGTCAAGTAAGCTCCCTCTTTCAATCTTCTATATTTATACCAAGCTTAATATGAAGAGGCAAATGGTTAGAATCTAGCTCTATAGGGAAACACTCAATACTAAAGTCAAACAACTTAGAAATAGACCTTCGAGATCATATAACATAGTCTATTGTGTTTTGCTCATTATAGGTTTTACAAATGATGTTATTGGACTTCAGCCATTTTTTCATGCTATTACATATAACCATGTCATTTAGGCTACAAAGGCCTAATAATTCTACTCCAAAATGTGAAACCTTCCCTTTCCTACCTTGTGATGTCCTCCTCCAAAGATGTTCTCCACTCTTTCTTAGCCATAGTGGATTGTTATCCTCTCTTATATCATTGCCTAGTTGAATAGATTGAATGTTTGTTGTTCTAGCATTGAAATCACCAATTAGGAATATTTCTTCCATAATGCTAAAGTTTGAATTATCTTTTTTAATGCTACATAGGGGTCTTCACTTGCTAGGTTCCTTTTCTTGTAGAATTTTGAGCTTTTTGGAGCAAAATAACAAACAACCAACCAAATTGTTACATCATTATCTATTATTTTAAGCCATATAAATTGTTTATTTGGGTCTTCTTTCTCCAATTTTATAATTCTAGTCCACATTTATTTTGTTAGGACTATTATTCCTCCATGTCCTTTACCTATTTTAGTTTCTTCATTCCAGACAGAGATTTTATTGTATTCTTCAAAGTCTAGAACTCTACATCCTTCATGTTCATGTGTTTCCATAAGGCAAATAATGTTTTTTTCCCTCAGCTATGGACCCCACTCCCGGTCCCCTTCTCCATGGGTAACCTTTACATTTCTAGCGAATTTTAAATATTCATCTAATTAGTTACGAGTACCTTTAAGTAGCCCTCTATGCTTTAGGATCCTAGACTTGTCCTTCATGCTTCTTAAAGTAACTCTCACATGTCTATCCCTTCCTGCTCCCATATTCATTCCTATTATGTTTTCCTATTGAATCCCACCTGTCCAATGCAACTCATCCTTAAGAAAATTCCTTTGCTAGAATATACATTCTCTCTTTTTCTCCAAAGTCCTTCAAGCCTTTGATGGTGATATTTACTGATTTTTCTTCTTTGTCCTTTTCCTCTCTCATTGATCTCTTGATTTGTTTTTATATAATTTCTTTTTGTTCACTTTTCAATTCTTTCACCACTTGAGCCCATGATTTAGCCTCTTTTATTTGCTCTGTAAATTTGTTTTCTCTTATTTCCATGTCTACCATTATTGATTGAAACTTTTCCATCTAAATGGTATTAGTTGTTCCCCTTGGCTCTAAATGATTTTTTTTGTTGCTCTTTCATGTTCCATTTCTTACTTTAAGTTGATTAGCTCTTACTACCCTTTCTGCATTTTGTTTTGTAGGCTTCTTACCTGCTCTTTTAACAACTTGTTCTCCCTTTCAATGCTCCTTCTAGCTTTTGTGATTTCCTTTATCTTGTTCTCTTTTTACCTCTAAAATTTCAATTCTCTTCTTCATGCTCATGAGCTCACATAAAGTTTTGGAAAACACACCAAAGGGGAGGCTGTGGGACTGTATAGGTCCTTATTACCTTGAGGTATGTCCTTTCTTGTCCCTTTTTTTAATGCGGAGGTTTCAATTTTGATTTGCATTGTCTTGTATGTTTCCCGAGAAGAAAGAGCCTCTTTTTTTTGCCTTTGTTACATCCTTGGTCAATATAATCAAGTAAATGCCTAGTGGCTTACACCAAAGTCTAGAGCAACGAATTTGAGCCAAAGTCTAAAGCCTATAGTCATATACAAACATTAGTAAGAACCAACTCAATCAGATTCAAATATTCGTAAGTTGGATGAAATGTGTTACATTTAATCTGTGAAACTAGCCAAAGCATATTCAAAATCAATGGATCAATTTTTTATATTTCTTAATTTCATTGCACTATTTTACTTGGAAAAAAGTAAAATTAAATGGTGTGGTTAATGTCGGAAAGTAATGAAGTGTTTGTTGGGTTTTAGGAAAATTAATTATTTATATTTTTGATTGTTTGTTAGGTTATGTGAGTCTTGAGATGACTGGCATGCCTAACCTGTGCCTTGAGTAACTGCGATCTAGGGGCATCTAAGCCATCAAAATCACCCAGGGATCACACCTAATGTGGGCCACACAAACCCTTAGCATGTCTATATTTTTTCCCGCAGAGTTTCAAACTAGTGACTTTTAAACCATGGAGTACCTTAATAGAACACCTTGTCATAGTCTTCTCTACACCATATGGGAAATTATTTATAAATATTTTCTTGAAATAGTTTATCACAATAAATCCTATAATATTTTAAAAATTTTAATTATGTAAGTTTATTTTCTTTATATTTTAGATTTGGTTTTTTTTTTACACAATTGGAAAACCTATCATAACTCAATTGTTAAACTAGTAGCGGGGACAACCATCTATCCACAAACGCAGGTTGACTCATTGTTGTTATTAAAGGAAAACTACATCACCTGGAATTAGCCATTGGTGATCCATATCGGGGCAAGCTTTCACTCCTGTGTGATGCCTCTGGGTCTTGGGCCATTAACCTATTTATTTACATCTGAGAAAGATGAGCTAGCAGAAGCAGTTTTAGGGCATACTCGAGGCCCAAACTGTTATTTTTAATATATGATTTGAATTTAAAAATTAAATAAAACATGAAAATGAAAGAATAGGCACAAAATACAAACCATCCACACAAATTAATAGAAACTTTATCTTATGTAACTTAATATAAGATGAAACCCAATTAGAAGGTGAAGTTTATGCTAAGCTCTCTTTACTTTAGTTATAAAATGCATATACAAAGGAATGGGAACTCACTATGGAGTTATTATTTGTATATTGTGGCCTAAATAACTACGACAAAATCTTCCTCCTCCTCTATTATGGTCACAAAATACCACTCTCAAATGTTTTCTTAACCATGAAACAAGATACGATGCTAAAGAATAGAACCCATTCTCCTCCTTGCGGCCCAATATTTAACATAAATTGATAACCATTTACACATAGGTTTTTGAGTTCCTCAACCCTCAATTGTGATAACATTTTAGACCTTCTAGAATCTTCTTAAACGCCCAAACGTGGCTAGCCTCGAATGCATGAGTAATGGGAGGCTAATGCGGCATCCACTCATACCATGGTGGTTAATAAGATAGATCAACAAGCGTGAAGCATAACTTTGACAGACTACTTTCTTGTTTCCAACTTCAAATTGATCTCTTCGCCAAATCCCAACCCAATCTATTACCCAACCTCTACCAACACACAAAGTCTACCACCTTCCTCTAAGTTTCCTAAATACTCTTAAATATGATGCACCCAAAAATATGAAAATTATGAGGAGCATAAGCAATGCCACATAAGCCAATTTGACCCTTATTTTTGCCAACACGTTGTTGGGTATGTGGTATATCCTTTCCACAATTAGTGGCACATGTTGCTACATTGCACGAGGCACAACTAGGAGGGGGGCTGCAAGGGGACGTAGCCCCGCTTCATGGGGTCTGTGGTAGCAACCCAGGAAAAAATTATATGAATTTAATAATGGTTGGGCATACCCAAGGATGGGGGTGGACCCAAGGATAGTGGGCAAACCGACCCATGGTTTTGCCCATGGTATTTTGTAGATCTAGTCAAGGGAACTATAATTATGTTCTAATCTAGGGTTAATGGATTGGGGTTTATGAATGCTTCAGCGTATATATAATGTATTGTAACATTGAAAGGAATATAATGAAAAATCATTATGGTTTTCCCAATTTGGGTTATAGGAGAAAAATCTATGTATAATTTTTGTTCTCACTATTGTATATTTTTTGTTATTAAAAATTTGTTTGTGGGTAATTTATGTACAAGGTTAAACCTACATTTGGTATTAGAGTGTTTCGGCTTCATGGGGACACCTTTGTGACTAAGGGGTTTTTCTCGAGACTATGGTAGACCCTATTATAATGGGGGATCTGTGGGATCTATTCTTGCAATGAAAGGAGATGGTGAATAGTGGAAAGATAGAGTTCTAGAAATTCAATGGACAGTGTTTTAAGTCGTGGAAGCTCAAGATGGAGGATCTGTTGGTGGACAAAGATTAGTGGATTAATGTAGATCCAAGTATGGGAGCAACAATAATTTCGACTTCAGATTGGGTGAAGTTAGATCGAAAGGCAAAGAGAACAATACGATTATCTCTCTCGAATTCAGTATTGTTGAATGTATCAGGGGAGGCTACAACAAAAAATTTATGGGATAAGTTAGGGACTTTGTATCAATCTAAGCCCTTGGCAAACAATTGTTCCTATAGAAAAAGCTATATAACTTGAGGATGAAGGATGGAGACTCGATCACAGAGCATATAAATACCTTCAATATTATGGTAAGTCAGTTGTTATATGTTGATATTAAAATTTCAGACAAAGATAATTGCATCACTTCATTGTATAATTTATGTTATCACTATTATATATTTTTTGTTATTAAAAATCGTTTGCAGGTAATTTATGTACAAGGTTAAAACCTACATTTGGTATTATAGTGGTTCAGCTTCAAGGGGACACCTTTGCAACTGAGGGGTTTTTCTCAGGACTATGGTAGACCCTGTTACATTGGGAGATCCATGGGATCTATTCTTGCAATAAAAGGATATGGTGAACAGTGGAAAGATAGACATCTAGAAATTCAATGGACAATGTTTGGAGTTGTGGAAGCTCAATATGGAGGATTTGTTCGTGGACAAAGGTCAGTGGATTAATGTAGATCTAGGTATGGAACCAACAAGACTGTCGAGGTAAGACTGCGCGAAGTTAGATCAAAAGGCAAAGAGCACAATACAATTGTCTCTCTCGAATTCAGTATTGTTGAATGTATCAGGGGAGGCTACAACAAAGGATTTATGGGATAAGTTAGGGACTTTATATCAATCTAATTCCCTGGCGAACAATTGTTCTTGCAGAAAAAGCTATATAACTTGAGGATGAAGGATGGAGACTCAGTCACAGAGCATCTAAATAAATTCAATACTATGGTAAGTCAATTGTTATATGTTGATATTAAAATTTCAGACGAAGATAAGTGCATCACTATGTTGTGTTCTCTACTAGACTCGTGGAATAATCTGGTTGTTGTTGTAGGTAGTGGTACAACTACCTTGAAATTTTATGAAATAGTCTCATCTTGTTGTCGAAGGAGATGAGACAGAAAAATATGGAGAGCTAGAATGGGGATGCCTTGTCTATAAGAGGATGTTCCTAGAACATATACATAAATAAGTCTTAAGTGGGAGATCTAAATCTAGAGGAAGATCTATATCTCCAGGAAAATCTTTAAAGGTATGCTGGAAATGCGGAAAAGAAGGGCACTACAAAAAGGATTATACATATAAAACTCCTAAGAAAGGAAATGGATCTGATGATGCTCCTTCTGTAGAGGTGAAAACTACCTCAGATGAAGGTGGAGATGTGTACTAAGCTTCTTCTTCAAGTACACACATAAATCATAAGGCATGGTTGATTGACCCAAGTTCATCCTTTCATATGAGTCCCCATAGGCAGTGGTTATGTAAGTATGAGAAATATGATGGGGGTGATGTTTTCCTAAGGGATGGCAGGAGGACAGTGATCCAAGTGGATCGAGAAATAGAAGTGACCTTGAAAATAATTCAAAAATCAAAGTCCTCAAATGGAAGTGGAACCAAGACCAGATCGTGGTGCTCGTAGCCCTGATTTCAACTGTGCGAAAGACACTCAAATCCGAGTTCGTATGCTCTAGTTATAGCTGGTCAAAGTTCTGGTCAAACTTGGCCAAGTGGCAGTCACTAATGAGGCAACAATTTGGCAGTATCGGCACACGAAATTTGGCCACCGGAATGGATGAATTTTCCACCTCCTTAATTTGTTTAATAACCCTTAAATTCTGGCCAAAAAAAAAAGACCTATGGTTTTATGAAAAACAAAAAAAAAAATATAATTTTGGGGTTGCGGGTTGCCACCCCACCATTAGTCTGATATAATATATGTATTTAAAATGGGGTGGGTGGGCCACCCCCAACAAACCCACCCAATCCCTGAATCACATTAACATACAACAATATTGCATGACGGTGGAACCATGTACCAATGCTGAATCATAACCGCCAATTTCCGCCTCCTTAATTTTTTTAATAACCCTTAAATTCTGGCAAAAAAAAAAAAAAAACCTATGGTTTTATGAAAAACAAAAAAAATATAATTTTGGGGTTGCGGGTTGCCACCCCACCATCAGTCTGATATAATATATGTATTTAAAATGGGGTGGGTGGGCCACCCCCAACAAACCCACCCAATCCCTGAATCACATTAACATACAACAATATTGCATGACGGTGGAACCATGTACCAAGGCTGAATCATAACCGCCAAGTTAAATATATATCAAAGTCGTGTTTGTAAAACAATAATACGTTATGTGGGGTGTGGCGAGGGTTTGAATCTTGTTTGCCCCCAACCTCAAATGAATCTGCCACCAACAAGCCATGGATTGTCCGTTGGTGGCTCCACCCAAACACATATATAAAAATGCTCAAATCATTTGCCTAGTAGACCGATGGAAGGTGAATGGCAGAACCAGGAGCAACCAGGGGTGTGGAACCATGAGCAAGGGAATCTCCAAGATACTGAAAAGATTCCTTTAGAGGGCTAACAGTGTCAGTATCAGAATTTGACAAGTTTGTAGTCGATTTTGCACATTTTCGTGCCAAGAATCCAACCGTGTACTTCGTTTTTCCATCCAAGGTCTCCATTTTCAGGCCATCATTTGAATTGGAGGTATAAGGGTCATTTTTGTGAAGTTGTTTGTAACTGATTTCTTTGATGCCACTTAATGAAAGAAGGTCTCCCCACTTTGAGCAGGGCCAGGAGACTTAGCCCACATTGGGTGAACTTCGTAATCAAATGGTTTGTGTGTCTTTGATCTCATGGTTGCTTTATGATTTCCGCTTCTTTTTTGTGTGTTAAGTTACTTGGTTAATATGCTCTTTTATATGCAATTCTGAGTGCATCCTTGAAGTTAAAAGATCTTGGTCAAGTTTGGTATCAGACCAAGTCTTCTTGATGCGAGTGGAATGAGTGAATGCTAACTAGGAACAAGCTCCAAAAAGGAGAAGGAAAACTTAAATCCTTTGATCCCCAAGTGGGGCTTGCACTACGAAGACAAGACGTGGTAGATGAGGAAGCTCGAATGGAGGAAGAGAGAAATTATTGCAAAATATTCTTCACCATGGCAAAAAAAGTTGACAAGTTATTTGCAAAGTATGAGAAGACAATCAAGCCTGAGAAGAAAGAGACAGATGACCAGATGGAAGAGGAGATCCTCATGAACTACCCTCTCCATCCTCCAGTGATAGTTCTTCTTCTTCTTCTTCTTCTCATCACTTTCACAAGCATCATAGGAATACATCTAAGAAGCCATTTTTAAAGCTAGATGTAAAGTTTGATTTTGCCACATATAATGGAGAATGTAATGCAGAGAAACTAAACAATTGGATTAGACAGATCGACGTCTATTTCCGGATTCAATAGATTGAGCAAGATGAGGCAAAGATCAAATTAACATCTCTTCGGTTGAGTGGCACTGTTATCGTCTGGTGGGAGAGCAAGTTGCAGAAAGACAACAAAAATTGGGTAATCTCCTTTCTTCTTGGTCCAATTTTGTTTATGCATTAAAAGATGAGTTTTATCCTTTGGGTTATCAACAAAAGGATTTAATGGAATGACAATATTTAAGGCAAGGAAAGGGTAAAAATGTATAAAGCTTCACATAAGAGTTTAGAAAAAAAGCATTAAATTTGGGCATTTCACTTGATTCTCCCGAAACTGTAACAAATTATATTGGTGCTTTACATAGTCACATAAGAAATTATTTGTTATTATTTGAGCCTACTACTATTGATGTGGCCAGTGTGAATGCCATTCACCTTGAAAGCATGGGCAAGAATGATAAAGAAGAGCAACCAAAGAAATCATCTTTCAAACCTCATAATGGTAAGTTCAAAGGAAAAGGCAAGGGAAAGGACAAGAAGGCAGCTACAACCAAGAAGGAGAAAGGAGAAAAGGCATATTGCACACATTGCAAGAAGAAAGGCCATGATGACGAACATTGTTGGAAATTGCATCTAGAGTTGAAACCAAGGATGTTTGGTGGGAAGAACAAGCAAAAGATGGTGGCAATTGTGCATCAGGACCTTGGATCTGATTCCGGTGATGAGACATTGATCATAGGAATGGGCACACAAGGTATTCTTTTTCTTCATGCTAATGAAAATTTTGAGTTACATGCAAGTACAAGTTCTTCAAATGAGTCTCTTGTTAATGACCAAAAGAGAATTGAATTGTTCCACATTGGAGTCATAATGAAACATACTAAAGTTGAAACCTTGTTTGTGTTGATTTGGGGTAGCATCGGATGTGCTCTAAGCCTCAAATTTTGCAGGGAGGCTTGGGCAAATGCATTTCAAAGAACCCAAAAACCATTTTGGGAATTCCACCGAGAGATGATTATATTAAAATAATTAACATTTTTAATGGAGTTCCTAAGTCTAAACTTAGGAAAATTAAAATATTAATGGGTATTAATCTAATTATGGGTGAATCTTCTAGATAAAGATGAAGATCAAGTCAAAATGATTTGAGCCTTTGATTAGGAGTTAATGAAGGTCGTTGGTTGTCCAACAAAAAGATATAAGAAGGGGCTTGAGGGTCATTTGGAAAATACACTGAGAGATCAAGAGATCGAATTTCTAAAGCGAGAAGTTCTCAGGAGGAAATTTTGATCAAAATGATCCTTTGCAGTAGAGGGGCAAGGACAGTGATCTGGAGGAAGATTTCCAGATCCGTAAATGCAATAGCAAGAGATTGAGTTATTCCCAATGTAGGAACTCGCGAGTGCAGGAACGCACGAGTGTAGGAACACATAAGCGCAGGAACTCACGAGTGCAGGAAAGTGCGAGTGCAGGAACGCGCAAGTGCAGGAACTCACAAGTGCAAGAATGCCGAGGGCAAGAACACGAGTGCAGGAACATGCCAGTACAGGAACGTGCAAGTGTAGCAATGCGAGTGTAGGCAACATGACTGTTGAGGTTGCTTAGGGAATATCTCTGCCAGATTTTCTTGTTGTTTGGATTGCTAGTTGAGAATCCATAGATGTACTCAGATTTCACTGCTGCATAATAAAATAAAACCCTCACTACTACACTGGTTTTCCTAAGTTGGGTTTTTCTGGGGACATTTGTCCAAAAATAACAGTGTCCTATGTGTTTGTATTTCCTTGCTCAATTTCTATGTTTCATAATCATATTTAATTTGGTGTAGGTTGCTTCAGTGATTTACTTCAATGTTTCAAGAAGAAATTTGAAACAAGTTTGTAATGTAATTTACGATCTAGGTGAAGTAGATTTAGTTGGTTGCAGTAGGATTCCTGAGATTGTTAGATCTAGGAATTTTCACATGGTATCAGAGTGGTTGATGTGAAACAGGAAGAGTAGATATAACACTAAAGAAAGGGCTAACTTGTTGTAGCAGGTAGTAGTTTGAATCCCCTGAGGGATTTTGCAGTGTGCTGATAGAGAGGTAATATTGTTAGATCGAGAATTTGCCAAGGTAGATGGAACCACACAGAGCTAGAGGGGCGCAATTTTCTGTAAGCTGAGTGTTGGGCAAAAAAGTCATCAGAAGAAGGAAGCAAATCGCATAGTGAGGGAATATTTCCTCAATGATTTCTTGTCGAGGAAATCAATATATCTCATTTTTTGGGCAACAGAGGAGCAATAGACTTACCAGGTCCATCAGGGAGTGTGTAAGCCAGCCTAGGATCTACGCAGCAGGGAGAAAGAGGGATTTGTTTGACAGTTTTTGGAGGATATGAAAACCAGTGGCTTGAGGGATCAGGATATGTTGGATGGAGCATCCAACTACGCCATCTGGAAGGATAGAATGTCTTTCCTTCTAGATGAGCATGCCCTCAAGACATATGTTGATAATGTGGTAGTTGAACCTGCAGATGCAGATCTACTAAAGAAGTACATAGATGAGATGGAAAAGGTTAAGACGGCGATCCTGGATGGATTGAAGGATCACATGGTGTGTCTCGTTGCTAACAAAGGGATTACTAAGGAGAGGTGGGATACCTTGGCCACATTGCATCAGGGATCTTCCAAGCAGCGAAAGATGTAATTGGAATAGAAGTTGAGATCTGTGTAGATGTAGAAGGGAGAATGTGTGGATCCATTCCTCATGACGTTAAAGGAGAGCTGTGATGAGTTGTTAGTTGCGAAGCATACACCTCAGGATTCAAAGTTAGTGAGACTGGCTCTAAATTTTGTCTTGGATGAATGGCAAGTCTTTGTCCAGAGTATCCTAGGCAGAGCAGCATTGCCAAATTGGGATGAGATGTGGGCAACTCTAAAACAAGAAGACCTGAGGAGAGACCTAGTCAAGGTCAAACTTAATGGAAGCAACAACAACAGTGGGTCGAAGCCCAAAGTAGAGGAGGAAGATAACACAACCATTGCATCGAAGGGGCAGTAAGGGAAATAAAGACAAAAGAAGGATGTCTCCAAGATGAAGTGTTTCAGATGTGGTGAGATGGGCCATTATGCTCCGAGTGTCCCTTAAAGAAAAAGGACAAGGATGAGAAGCATGATCCTAAGGTTGCAACTATAAAGATCGAACAGGAGGAGGAGTTCTCCATGACAGCTAAGATACATCCAGGAGGGAGGTGGGTGATATAGAATTGTAGTTCGATAGAGCTACAAATGGGCAGGATCCTTGAGGAGCCCACCTCTTGGATCATCACCTTGCTATGGGAGCCCATGATCAATAGTAGTAGGATGAAGGAGTTTTCATTTGGTGCCATGGAGTGTTGGAGCAACAGATGTAGTAGTTAGTAGCGCCAGAATTTGAGCAGCGCAGAGCAGAGAGGCAACAGTGCATGGAGGCATAGTGTAGAGCTTTAGCAACGTAGTGGCTTCAAAAGATAGAGTGGGACTAGCAAAAGTCATGCTTTCAACACCGAGGTGTATCCACAGGATACTTATCTAGTTTTGGGTGTTTTCAGTTGCTTCTCTTAGCAACTGAGTTGCAGTACAGATGTAGTGTTAGCAGTGGTAGTGCTAGCAACATAGTAAATGTAACATTTGAGAGGGAGTTGTAGTACACATGTAGCATTGGCAGTGTCAAAGGCAGTAGTATAGTAGCAGCACCAATGCAGTAGTTGGTGGACAACATGTTAGACATCAGCAGCGCAGAGAACAATGCTTCAGAGTCAGAGCAGTATGTAGTAGTAGTATATTGCTAGAGCACATTCCTCGCAAAGAGGGAGTGTTGATTTGGGGTAGAATAGGATGTGCTCTAAGCATCAAATTTTGTAGGGAATCATGGGCACATGCATTCCAAAGAACCCAGAAACCGTTTTAGGAAATTCCACCTAAAGACGATTATAGTAAAATAATTAATATTTTTAATGGAGTTCCTAAGTCTAAACTTAGGAAAATTAAAATATTAATGGGTATTAATCTAATTGTGGGTGAATCTTCTAGATAAAAATGGAGATAAAGTCAAAATGGTTTGAGCCTTTGATTAGGAGTTAATCTAGGTTGTTGGTAGTCCAACAGGAAGATATAAGAGGGGCTTGAGGGTCATTTGGAAAATACACCAAGAGATCAAGAGATCGAATTTATGAAGAGAGAAGTTCTCAGGAGGAAATTCTAATCAAAGAGATCCTTTGCAATAGAGGGGTAGGGATAGTGATTCAGAGGAAGATTTCCAGACTCGGAGAGGCAGTAGCAAGAGGTTGAGTTATCCCCAGTGCAGGAACTAACGATTGCAGGGATGTGGGAGTGTAGGAACTCACAAGTGCAGGAACACGCGAGTGCCAGAACTCGCGAGTGCAAGAACTCGTGAGTGCAAGAACTCGCGAGTGCAAGAACTCACGAGTGCAGGAATGCGCCAGTGTAGGAACACACGAGTGCAGGAACTCGCAAGTGCAGGAACGTGTGAGTGCAAGAACGCGAGTGTAGGAATGTACAAGTGTAGGAACGCACAAGTGCAGGAACGCACAAGTGCAGGAATGCGAGTGCATGCAACACAAATGTCGGGGTTGCTCAGGGAATATCTCTGCCAAATTTTCTTGCTGTTTAGATTGCCAATTGGACATCCATAGATGTACTCAGATTTCACTGGTGCACAATAAAATTAAACCCTCACTACTGCACCGATTTTCCCAAGTTGGGTTTTTCTGGGGACATTTGTCCAAAAATAACGATGGCCTATGTGTTTGTATTCCCTTTCTTAGTTTCTATGTTTCAAAATCATATTTAATTTGGTGTAGGTTGCTTCAGTAATTTACTTCAATGTTTCAAGAAGAAATCTAAAATAAGTCTGTAATGTAATTTACGATCTAGGTGAAGTAGATTCAGTTGGTTGCAGTAGGATTCCTGAGATTCTTAGATATATGAATTTTCACAGTTTGGTCCGGGCTCATAAGCAAATTTTATTTCAGAATCCTTGGTTTAAAAAGTTAGGATTAGAGACCAATCCTCATCTAAAACCATACCCGCTTTGTTGGGTGTGCGATAAAGAAAGATTACATGTAAGCCAACAGTATAGAGCTTTATTTGTGATTGCATCCAAACTAGTAGAAGAGGTTGATCTTGATGTTGTACCCTTGGATATATGTGGTATTGTATTAGGGAGTCCGTATTTGTATGATAGGAAAGCAAATTTCTTTCACCATGAAAACAAGTACATCTCATGAAAGATGAGGTGGAATACATTGTTAGAGCTCATCGTGCCAAAATTAGTGCCAATTTGTAAGTGCAAGTCAGATGAAGATATTGATTAATTACAACAAAGGGTGCATGCACATGGTTGTGAGAGCAAAATATGTTGAGACATCTGAAGCTTTCCAAGGTTGTGATCCCACTCATAAAAAGGAATTGTATGAAATTGTTTTTAACTATGATGGGATTTTTCAGGAACCAAGTGGGTTGGCTCCAAAGCGTGAGGTCCAACATGAGATTCACTTCCAGTATGATGCTCCTTTACCCAGCATTGGTATGTACAAGTTGTCAGCCATTGAGCTGGAGGAGATAAAGAAGCAAGTACAGGAATTGTTGAACCAAGGGGTCATAAGACCAAGTTATTCTCCATGTGGCTCACCTATCATGTTGGTGCCGAAAAAGGATGGCACATGGAGGATGTGTGTAGACTATAGAGCACTCAACAACGGTGAAGAATCGATGCCCTCTCCCTTGTGTTGATGATTTGTTAGATCAAATGAAAAATTCTATTTATTTCACAAAACTGGACTTGCGCAGTGGTTATCATCAGGTCAGGATTGCAGAATAGGAAGTATGGAAGACTGCATTCAAGACGAAACTAGGGTTGTTTGAATGGCTGGTGATGCCATTCAGACTATGCAATGCTCCAACCACATTCATGAGGGGGACGAATGATATTTTCAGGCCTTTTCTTGATGATTTTTTACTTGTGTATCTTGATAACATCCTTGTTTACAGTAGTACATGGGATGATCATGTGAGTCATGTTTAAAAAGTGTTTGATGTTTTGCAAAAACAAAAATTGTATGTCAAAATATCGAAGTATGAATTTGGTAAGACCTCTTTGGTTTATTTAGGTCACATTGTGGGAAGTGGACAATGAAAGTAGATCCTTTCAAAATTGATGTGTTTGTAAAGTGGCCTAAACCCACTGATGTTACAGAGGTTCATAACTTTTTGGGTACAATACAATACTGGAAAAGGTTTATTTCCAACTTCTCCATTATTGCATCCCCCTTACATGCATTGACGAGTGTGAAGAAAAAATTTTAGTGGGGAGGAAAGCAGCAGAAAGCAATTGATGCACTAATAGAGAAGGTCAAAACTGCACCAGTTTTGGCCTTACCTAACCTCCAACAACCTTTCAAGATCGAGACTGATGCCAATGGATACGCCATGGGAGTAGTATTGATGCAAAAAAGGAAACATGTATGTTACCATTTGAAGACATTCCTCCAAGTTGTTCTGAACTATCCCACATATGACAAGGAGTTGTATGCCTTGGTTCAAAGCGTGAAGAAATGGAAGCACTATTTGATCGGCAAGGATACCATCATTCACATAGATCACTAACTCTTGTAGTACCTTTAGTCGTAGACCAAGCTTCAACTAGCACATTATTTTAGATGGATGTGATTCCTCCAGCAGTTTCACTTGGTAATAAAATACAAGAAGGGCACCAACAATAAAGTGGCATATGCTTTCTCGCCCTCCTATTTATGCATCTATAGTTTTACAAAATGCCTCTTTATTTATGTGAAGTTGACTCATGGATTGTAGGTGGATAATTACCATTTGTAGGGAAAGTTGTTGTATCACCTTGGCAAACTTTGTATCCCCGCCAATGAACAAATACATGCAATTAGAGAGGCACATACCTCTCTTGTGTCAGGTCATTTTGGTGTACGGAACACTTTGTGTCATTTGTATAGGTTTTGTTATTGGCCTCACATGAAAATTTTCATGACTCGATATGTAAAGGGATGTGTGTTGTGTGCAGTTAGCAAGCCCACTAATAGAAAATTGGGGCTCTACACAACACTCCCTGTTCTAAGTCGTCCATGGGAAAGTGTGTTAATGGATTTTGTAGGTGGTTTTCCTTTGTCTAGGAGAGGTCATGGCTATTTGTATGTCATTGTGGATCGATTTAGCAAAATGTGTGTATTAATGCCTTGTAAAAAGCAGGTCACTGTAGAGCAGACTACTCATTTCTTCTTCCACTTTGTATGGGTCCACTTTGGGCTACCCACATCCATTGTGTCTAATTGAGCCTCTAGTTTTATTGGAGAGTTTTTGATGAGTTTGTGGAGAATGATGGACACAAAGTTGAAGAGGAGAACGACATTTCATCCACAGACAGATAGACAAATAGAGGTTGTCAACCACACAGTGATACACTTACTCCAGGGCTATTGTGGCAAGCATCTCAAGTTATGGGACGAGTAACTTCCTTATGTACAACATGCATACAATCAAGTTGTGCATTCATCCACTCAGAGCTCATTGTTCGAGACATGCTTTGGTTATTTACCGAAGGATCCCTTAGACATGGTCTTTGGGAGAGATCAAAATTCCAGTGGGCAAGATGATAGGGACAAAGCGCCAATGTTCATTGAGTGAATTAATTTGATTCACTAGGCAGTGTAGGAGCAGTTGGAGAAGAGACAAGCTCAATACAAACCCCACATGACAAGCACTAAGTTGATCACCAGTTCTAGGTTGGAGACAAAGTGTGGCTCCACATCAACAAAGACAGAATGAAATGGGAAGGAAAGAGGTTGCGACCAATCCGATATGGCCCATTCACCATATTAGAGAATATTGGAGACAATGTTTTTCATTTGATTTACCAGCATACATGCAGATGTACTCAGTTGTGAATGTTGAAAACTTGAAGCTTTATGAGCCTCCGTTGATCATGGACACCGAAGAGGTTGGACAGGTTCCTACATTGGACAATTTTGCACTAGAATACTTGGAAAAGCTACCAAAGGACATCATTCTCGACAAGAAGACCAAGACTTCACGATGGGGAGACATGGAGTATCTTCGTATTGGCTTCAAAGGAATGCATCCAAGTAAGGCTCGATGGATTGAAAGGGAGAAAGTGAGGGAGAAATTCCCTAACTTTCCAATTGATTGATAAAGTTTTTGGTAGTCCAAAGGCTCATTAGTGGGGAGGAATGATCCAGGTGGATCTGGAAATAGAAGTGGCCTTGAAAATAGCTAAAAAATAAAAGTCCTCATATGGAAGTGAAACCAAGACATATCATAGTGCTCATCACCCTAATTCCAACAATGTGAATGAAACTCAAATCCGAGTTCGTATGCTCAAGTTATCGTTGGTCAAATTTATGGTCAAACTTGGCCAAGTGGCAATCACTAACGAGACAACAATTTGGCAAAGTCTAGACGTAGGGAATCCAACCATTGGAACAAGCGAATTTGTCGCCTCCTTAATTTGTTTAATAACCCTTAAATTTTGGCCGGAAAAAAAAAAAATGACTGATGGTTCTATGAAAAAAAAAATTGTGGTGGTGGGCTGCCACCCCCCAATGGTCTGATATAATATATGCATTTAAAATGGGGTGGGCGAGCCACCCCCAGTGGACCCGCCCAACTCTTGAATCACATTAACATACAACAATACTGCATGATGGTGGAACCACGTACCAAGGCTGAATCATAATCGCCATGTTAAATATATATCAACGCTGCGTTTGTAAAACAATAATATGTTATGTGGGGTGCTGCGGAGGTTTGAACCTTGTCTTCCCTCGGCCTAAACGACTTTTCCACCAACGAGCCACAGCTCATTCGTTGGTGGCTCCACCCCAACACATATATAAAAATACTCAAATCATTTGCCCAACAAACCAACAGAGGGTTGACGATGGAACCAAGAGCGACTAGAGGTGCAGAACCATGAGTGAGGGAATCTCCAAGATACTGAAAAGATTCCTTTAGAGGGCCAAAGGTGCCAATGTTAGAATTTGACATGTTTATAGTTTTTGTATGTTTTTGCATCAGGAATCTAATTGTGCAGTCAGTTTCTCCAGCCGAGGTCTCCATTTTTAGGCCATCATCTAAATTGGAGGTATAAGGGTCATTTTTGTAAAGTTGCTTGTAACTGATTTCTTTGATGTTACTTAATGAAAGAAGGCCTCCCCACTTTGATTAGGGCCCAGAGATGTAGCCCACATTGGGTGAAATTAGTAATCAAATTGTTTGTAATCAATTCGTAATTCCCTCTTAATAAGGAAGATGTTCACTCTGTCTCATTACATACTCCAATACACGTTGTTGATGTCTAACAACTATGACAACTTTCCACTGTCCACCAAGGCATTGCGAACTTTGATTCATTTACCACTCTGAGATGAACCACCCTAGATCTGTGTTGCTACTGACACTGCACTGTACCTCCTATATTATTGCCAACATTGCTCTATGTTGCAGTTGATCTCACACTACTACTGTTGCTGACACTACTACAATTGAGAACAAAAACTCTTAATCAACTGTGTCCTTGAACTGCAATTGTCCCTCGAGTCTCTGGCTGCAACTTACCTCTATATTGTCCACTGAGTAATTGTCTGCGTTGCAACTACTTTGTGCCCCTTAACATCTGACTGCAATTAGCTCTGCAACTATCTCTCAAGATCTGACTATGTCATCTGACATTGATCCATTTTCTATTGAATAGTATGGGTTGTTGTAGCTAAGGGAACACCCATTTGATGTTATGTTCCTTGGAAAATTGAGTTATACTACTACAAAGGTCGAGCAAGGAAGAAGAGTTCGAGCCAGGAGGGATGATTTGGGTTCTTTGTGGTAGTCTTGGCCTTTGTCTTGGGTCTTGGATATCTCACTTTGATCCGATTCTATAAAAAAAGGATTTTTCTTGGGTTTTCCCACTTGTGGGTTTTTTCCCTCGCTTGGAGCCTATATCTTTGTGTTCTTGTCTCTTGTGATCTTCATGTTTTGTACCTTTTGGTAGTTGCTTGATAAAAGAAAAACATAAAATTGAATAAAGAAGCCAATAAATTCACAAGTATTTAGCAAGTAAGATAAATTAAACCCTATTCTACAAGCCATTTGATTTCTCAACGTTCATGACTCACACCAATTAGCAAAAAAAAAAACAATATCAATTGAATATATGTAAGGATTTTATAAATTTTATTTAAAACCATTGATATCAAATATATGTAAGGAATTTTATATGATAAAAAATAATAATTTTAAAACTAAAATAAAATTGTAATTTGTAAATGACAAAAATAATAATAAACCAAATAAGAATGGTAAAATTTTGACCTATGTTTATTTTAGGTAACAAAATGCATACTTTGATTATGTTTTGCAAAATTAGTTTTCCATACAAATTATGAGTGCTCTTTTTTCTATATCAATATAATTTTGGGTAAGATTATAATTTTTCATCATTTAAAATATATAAATGAGATCAACTCCTAAAAATCTTTGGGGTTAGGTGAAATTGTGATTTTTCATCATTTATAATACATTTATAAATGCATAAATAGCCTCAATACCCTCAAAAACCTTGAAACACTAAAATTATACCTATTATATTTTAAACTTACAATCATAATTTTCAAATAATATCTATTAACCAAACCTTCAAAAAGTTAAACTAAACTTAAATTGTGGTTTATGTAACCCCATGAAACAATGATTAAAATTATCAATTCATTTGTTTTAAATCATAATAAAGATTTAAATTTAAATAAATAAATATTTTTTATTCTTTAGGGAATTTCCATATTATAGTGTAATATGGAGTTAGTTGTGCCGAATATTGACATATTGTAAGTGTGTTTATCCATATTGTAAATGTGTTTCATTACAAACATCTTGTAATGTTTGTAAAGATGTTTCATCAATTTATTGGTAAAGTATCAAAGAACAAGCTAAAATTTACATATTTTATTTTTATAATGGAGAAATCTTTTAAAGTTCACTATTAAAAAAAATTGTTTTGAAGGTGAGCAGAAACTACTCATTTTGAAAAACAAATCTAAAATATATCTTAGAATTTTGAGGAGTTATGTAAAGAGATTAACTAACTAACAAACGAGTTAAAAAAATATGATATCATTACCAAAAGTAATTTATTGTATATTAAGATGCATTGTACATAAATGAAAGACAACAATTAGGCATTTTGGCTAGCCATCCCCCTTAACCCTAAATTAATAGGAGTTGTCTTTAAAGAGACTTTTTGGAAGCTTTTCTGGTGGGTTTTTCCGGTTAAAATCCAGTAGCAATTTATTGAAATCGCAAGTTTGATAGCTAATTTCTGCACAATCAAAGCGTCCCAGGGTTTTTCAGGGTGCTGAATCTAAATATGCAATTAAAAAACCATTTTAAATAATACAAATCAAGATTTAACCTCAATTTTTTCCGCCATATTTCGTCACCGAAATCTCCAAAAAGTCGCACTAAAGACAACTCCAAATTAATATGATACGATAGTGCTCTTATGACCTTTATGAAGGTTCATCTTCCCAAATATCCCAAGGAGAAGATGGGTCATTTCTTTGTATAAAGGAGATAAAGCGTTGTGTTACAAATTTTTCAGTGCTAGTATAAAGTTCAATAATTTTTTCAAGGGGAAGTAATGGTTAAATTTAATGGGTAGTGGTTTGTATTGTTTTTAAGAGTTATTTACGGTTATTCTTAAAATCAATATATTAATAATGATATTTAATTAATTTATATGCTATTAATAATATTTGATTAATTTATATGTTTTTTTTGTAAGCTGGGGCGGGACTCTCCGATTTACATGTCCATTATGTACCCCTCTACGGGGGAGGGGTAGCCCAAGATTTGAACCCAAGGCTTCCGGTTCGGTGAGACTTCATTTCCACGGCCCTTGCCACTTGAGCTACCCCATGTGGACGATTAATTTATATGTTATTAACAGTATTTAATTAAGTTTTAATTTATGGATATATTTAAAAAATTAATTGTAAGTTTGTAATATGTTTAGAGAGTCTTCGGCGAAATCACATAAACCATCTTTTGTCAAAAGATGGTTTATGTGATTTCGCCGAAGGCTCTCTAAACATTGTTATGGATCACAAAAGTCTAAATTCCTTAATAAGTTTGTAATATATTTACATAAATAGCATTTCTAATTCTTAAAATTGGAAAGTTAGGTTGTAAATCAGATTTAAGATAATAAATATTTTTAATTTAAAATTTGAATGTTTTCATAAGAGAATGGAGCTTTGATTTTTCTATATAATAATAGGTATTTTTTTTCATAATTAATAATAGATTTGATTTTTCCATAATTAATTATGCATTCAAACTTTATGGAAAATTATAAATCTCAAATGAATATTTAATTGAAGTGCAATCCATTTCTATATATCAATCGAGTCAAACACAACACAATGGTTTCATGCTAAATATATAAGTTTTAATCTTTTCAACTAGTTTAGATTTTCTTGAATACAATTTATGATTCAAATTGATATTAATGAACTATATTTAATGTTTGCAAGTTGTTTGTGTGTATGGAGTTACCAAATTGTTCAATTAGGAAAGCTGTAACTAGAGGAGAGGAGAGGAAGATCTATATAGAAACACGGCATACGGCTTAGTTCAAATATAGCTTAATAAAACAAAAAAATAACAAAGACAGATTTCATCACAAAAATAAAACAACTAATAACATATTATATTGTTGAATGCCACACCAAAAATTAAGAAATATGATTAACTAATATTGTTTATATTAAAATACATATATCTATATGTGTGTGTTTTATTTTTATTAATATATCTATAGTTGTTTATAATTAAGTTGATTAAAATATGTTTTTAATATAATAATAAATCACCTTAAATTGAAAATATTGTGAAAAAAATTATCATTCATGAAAATAGAAATAATACAAAAATATAAATCAAAATGATAAATAAAAATGAAATAAAACAAAAAACAAAAAATTAGTAACTAATAGAAATGGAAGTTACTAAGCAACCCATAATAAGACCTCAACCAATCACCTTACAAATAAATGAATTTCAGTAATAATAAAAATTGAATTCCTAATGTTAAACGATGGATAATAGTCATAAATTTTTGGTAAAAGACAAATTAATGCCCAGTCAAAGGCAAAACTAAATGTGTTATACCATGCCTGCGGCAGATATACTAACAATGACATAATTTGAAGAAGGGGATGCATTTCTTTGGTGAGATAATTGCTAGCTTAGGAGATTGCACTACAACACATTATTACATTCATCAAGCCATCAAACTATTACATATATAGGATTTGATTATTGTTGAGCACCTTCCTAGAATATAAGAATTGCCAACCAACAAAGTCTAAATAAGGGAAACAGTTCAACCATACATAACTGGTTCTAATTAGGAGAGAATCTTCTAGAGATTTCTCCAGTATTCCAACACTCCCCCTTAATGGAGAAATGTGTTTTCTACCACACCCAATTGATTCCTACATATTTCAAAATTTTCCTTTCCAAGAGGCTTTGTAAAGGTGTCAACCACATTTTAATTAGTATTATAGTATACTACTTAATTTCCTTTGACTGCATATTTTCCCTAACAAAATGATAATGTGTCTCAATATGTTTTGATCTTGCACGGTACACAAGATTATTGGCTAGCTTCAGGGTGATTCAATTGTCACGCCTGATAATAGTTGGTGTTTTCTATACTTCTCCCAAATCTTCAAGCATTCGCCTTAGCCAAATTGCTTCACACATAGAACTGCATAGAGCTTTGTACTCGGCTTCAGCAGATGACAAAGAAATAGTAGGTTGTTTCTTATTTCTCCATGACACAATCCTAGATCCAAGACTAAATGCATATCTTGAAGTTCAATCTGAATAACAATAACTTGCTAGTTCAACATTGAAATCATCAACATATTTAACATCAAAGTTAATTGTTCCTTTTAGATATCAAAGAACTTGCTGCACTACTCCCTAATGGCTTTCAAGAGTTTTGGCCATGAATTGACTTAGAATGCTAACTGAATATGCTATATCTGACCTAGGTGTAGTGAGATAGTTTAAACTTCCCACCAACTGGCGATACAATGTACCATCCACCTCTCTTGTCCCATCATTACTATAGAGTTTGACATTATGTTATATTGGTATTGATACTTCCCTACATTGGTCCATTTTAATTATTTTTTAATAACTCCCTACATCCTGTTCTATTGCTTCACATGTAGCACTGCACAAAGCTTTGTACTCAACTTCAGTGGATTCACAGAAACAATAGGTTGTTTCTTACTACTCCATGACACAATCCATATCCAAGGCTAAATGCATATCTTGAAGTTGATTTTTTGTCATCGAGATTTCTGGCCCAATTTGAATCAGAATAGCCTACGAACTCAACGTTGAAATTATCAATATATTTAACACCAAAGTTAATTGTTCCTTTTAGATATCAAATAACTCACTTCACTACTCCCCAATGGCTTTCAAGAGTTTTGACCATGAATTGACTTAGAATGTTAATTGAATATGCTATATCTAGCCTGGGTGTAGTGAGATAGTTTAAAATTCCCACCAACTGACGATACAATGTACCATCCACCTCTCTAGTCCCATCATTACTACATAGTTTGACTTTTTGTTCCATTAGTATTGATACTTCCTTACATTGGTACATTTTAAATATTTTTAATAAATCCCTAGTATACTTACTTTGTGTAACCAATGTTTGTCCATCCATATCTCAAGACCTAAGCAATAATGCAATTCACCAAGGTATTTGATTTCAAACTATTGTGACAATTGTACTTTAACTTCAACAATTAACGTAGAAGCATTGCCTGTTATAATAAGATCATCCACATACAGAGAAATCATAATGCATACCCCTTTTGATCTATCTTGATATTTAAATTATGGTCACTTTTGATTTTCAGAAAACCTTTATGAGGAAAGAAGAAATCAATCTTCACGTATGATGATTTGGGTGTCTATTTCAATCCATATAATGCTTTCTTTAACTTATAAACAATATGCTCTTAACCCCTTTTAACAAACCCTTCTAGCTAAACAAGATATACTTCTTCTTTTAGTTCCTCATTTAATAAGGCAGACTTAACATCTACCTTACATAATTTCCATTTATATTTTGTAGCTAAAGCAATCATAAATCTATTTGTATTTAACTTAGCTACATATGCAAAAGTTTCTTCATAATCAATTCCCTCTTTTTGTGAGTATCCTTTTGCAACTAACCTGACGTTATATTTATTTATACTTCCATCATCTTTCAATTTAGGTTTGAACAACCATTTCGATCCTATGGGTACCTTATTTTCAAGCAATTTTTTCCATTCCCAAGTATCATTCTTCATTATAGATTCATATTCTTCTTTCATTGCATTTCTCTACTCTTTATGTTCATTAGATTCTTTGAAATTTGAAAGTTCTATGACATTCATAACTTTAGTCATTAAGGCATATTCTTTAAATATTAATGGTGGTTGATTTTGACGAGATGAACTTCTTGGTGCTTCACTACTTTAATATTTTCTCTTGCTTTGTGATGAATCATCTCTTCCTCTTGTTGTGTTGTGGTTACTAGAGGTGTCCATGTCGCTAGATTCCTCCTCCTCTTTCTGTTCCCGCTTATTATCTTCTTCCTCTATGACATCATCATACTCATAAGGGATATACCATGCATCATACTTGTCATTCTTATGGCCTTTATCTGAAAGCTCATAAATAATACATCTCTACTTGCAAATATTTTATGAGTGTAGGGATCAAACAACTTATAGGCTTTATGATCAGAACAATAACCTATGAAGATACACTTGATAGCTTTCACATCAAGTTTCCTCCTATCTTATTTCTGAACATGAGAGAATGATTTGATACCAAATATTCTCAGATGGCTTACTGTTAGTTTATAACTATAAAATGCTTCAAAATAAGTCATATGATCTAAAAATTTAGTTGATTTTTTTTTCAAGTAAACATTAATATTAACAGCTTCGACCTAAAAAGAATTGGTAAGATTTTTACCTTTAAACATGCTTCGTGCACATTCGACCAGGGTCCTTTTCTTCCTTTCAGCTACTCCATTGTGCTGTGGAGTATATGGTATTGTGTATTGTTGCGCAATTACATGGGATTTGTAGTACTTGATGAATTCATTTGAAATATATTCTCCCCCTTGATCTGATCAGAGGATCTTCATGTATTGTCTTGTTTTATTTTCAAGCATAGTTTTGAACTCCTTAAAATATTCAGATACATCACTCTTCTTTCTCATGAAGTATACCCATGTATATTTCATATTCACATTGTGGTGACTTTCCTCCTTTATTACCTTCCCAAGGCTTCCTCTTGAAATTTGGTTTCCCTTTTGCCATAAGCGCCAAATCAGAACCTTGAGGTTTAAGGTTCCTTTTCCTTTATTCCTCCTGCATGATTATACCTTCCAACTCATAAAAAATGGGATCCTTCTCCCTTGCTACAATACATGTGATGAACATATGATACTCATCCAGCATTCCATTAAAGGTTATAGCGACTAGGTTAGTGGTAGATGTTGCTTCTCCTATATCTCCAAGTTTATCTTTAAATTCCTTTATACTTGAAATAAAATTATTGATGCTATCATTTTCTTCCATTTTAATAGACAAAAGCTTACTCTTAAGAAAATGAGTCAATTTGCATCCTTTTTTTCGTACAAGTCCTTGAGCGTCATGTAGGTCTCCTTTGAAATCTTGCAGTCTCTAATATGTGGTATAATGTTGTATTTTATGAACATTCACAATAACTTTTTCACCTTGGTCTCTTGCTTTTCCCAATCTTGAATTGATGCAACTATAGCTCTTGCAGTTATCTCTGGCTTCACTTCATCACCACTTTCTATCTATCAGACATTGTACCCTTCCATTAATGTCTGCATTTTAAACTTTCAATTTACGTAGTGGGTGCCATCCAACTTGGTTGCTTCATTTAGGTATGAATCTGCTATAGGATTATCCATCTCAAGATTTTAAAATCAATCACACACATTAATTGGCTATTTAAAATGAAGCATAAATAGCATAATAGAAGTCAAACCAAGTTCACGCAGTTTCATAGCAACCAATTCCTTCACTTTATAATAAACACCAAACAATATAAAATAAGGATTCAATGCTCTAAAATATGGCAATCTCTCTTCACACAATCTTAAGAGATCTTAAAAATATCTCTTATGTGTCGTATCCCACACTATATTTTTCTCTCAACTTCTATAATAGATTAACCCAATGTAAAAAATCCATGAAATTATGATCTGCAGATAACGACAATATGAAAAACACTTTGTTTTCTTACAAACATAGAATTTCTCTACTCGATTTGCAGTGGAATTAAGAACATAAATAAAAGCACAATCACACAATTGAACAACACAAATTTTATAGGGAACCCAACTGGGAAAACCCTCTGCTTCATTATTGAGAATTTATTGAAGAAAATTGAGCATTAGATCTCTTAAAATACAATTGTCTCAATCTAAAAGACACACTCGTCTTTCCTGCTTAATCTAAGCTTGAAACCTATACAACAATTCTGATCTCTACTTCCTTAGCCAAGGAATTCGTCCTTCTCCAATGCCAACAAGCCTTCCTAGGCTTGTTCATCTTCTCTCTCAAGCTCCACGCACAAACTTTTGCTTCCTATTGTTTGGTCTCACCAACTCTTGCTCACTAAAACAACGACTAAACTTGTGCATTCATTCCTTATTTTAAAGGCAATTTGAATGGTTAAAATGAGTGGGTTTCTAGCTAAGGAATTGAACTGGAGCTTTTCTAGTTAACAAAAGTCAACATAACTAGTTAACTGGATCCCCCTAAAATTTAGGAGGCTAACTCCACTTAAGCTTTTAGTTCCCAATTTAACTCACACTAGAATATTAAAACTTGACCTTCGACTTCAACACATCAGTTGAATGCCTCATGCACGCCTAATTTTTAGGCAAACTCCTAAATTTTAGGAACTTGACCATGCACAAAAAGGAACTCAACTTTGACTCCTTGAATTAAGGCACAAATCAATCAATCACTTTTCTCACTAATTTCAACACTCCCCCTTAGCAAGGAAGGTGTTCTTGGAAGAACCTTATCCACCTGGATAAGTCCCCAACACTACCGAGTTCTTCACTACTGCAACTACTCCCTCTGAACCAAAAGGCTTCCCTACTTTCTTTTGTAGAACTTGCTTTGAAGACCATGTTATTTCCCACCTTACTTTGCGAGCTCTACTCCTCCTCCTCATCATCATATTAGTTAGCCCAACTACCAACTAGCTTGACCTAAAATTGAGATATTGGCGGAGGCTCCATCTTGAGAGATCTATCTTGCTCTCACTCAACCATCACTTCTCTACTTTATGCACTACTTTCCTTGTTTCTCAAGGCCACACCTATCTCTACCTGCAACTTGTATATATTCTTCACCCTCACACCTATCTATTTCTTACATCCAGAAGCTAAGTGTTGGAGGTAAGCCTTACCTCCGTTGACGATGATATCATATCCCTTGTCCTCAAGGGTAGCTACCAAAACAAGATTCTACCTCAATCCTGGAACATAAAGAACATCGATGAGATGAAGGGAATTACCTGACTCCCTCTGAAAACTGACAGTACCAACTCCTCTAGCTACATAATGACTATAATCTCCTAGCTGAATCTGAACCTACATGTCCTTCTCCTTTAGTTGGTTGGAACTCTTCCTATTCCTAGTCATGTGGAAGGCATCTCCTAAATCAATATACCACATATTTCTATATGTTGAGCTTTCCATGCAAGCTATCAATGAGAAATCCTTCTTTTGAACATGACAAAAAATTCATTTACCTTTGTTGATGCAACAACGTGATACTTCTCGATCCCCTTCTTCTTACCAGGACACTTAGGATAATAGTTCCCAAAATCATGGCAATGGAAGCACTTGATCTTACTTAGATCCTTATTGTTTCCCTAATCATTGGACCTAACCTCTCCTTAGCTCTTCTTTCCCTTAGCCTTGCTACACTTGCCTTCTCGGGCACAATTCTTCTCGTCCTCTATCATAACTGGTCGCCCTTCTATGGTTCCTCTTCGGATCTCTTCTTGTATGCAATCAATCCAAAACCTTTCCCAATTTGGAAAGTTCTCTCTCCCAATAATAACATCCTAGAACCCTTTCCACGACTTGTGAAGTCCAAGTAAGGCCAAACTCACAAGATCATGATCATATACAACCACGCCACCCCATCTGTTCATCTCATACCTGAGTGAACCTTGTCAAATATGGGATGATGGGCTCATCCTTGCTCATCCGTATACTCCTCAACTTCTCCTTATGAGGAAGCTTCCTGGTATCACTGGTACTCTAATACAACTTTAGGATTGTATCGTACATCTCATACATTGTCTTCTTCTCATGGATGTGAGGCACTATATGATCTTTGACCCCTTCTAGAATGATCCTCTTTGTGTTGATATCATTCTTATTATTCTGGGCCAATTGTTGGGGGTCTTGAGGTGGTGTTATCGCCCACTTGATGTACTCTCCCACCCCATTATCTTCCAGCATTATCGTGATCCTTCCTTTCCAAGCTATGAAGTTCGATGCTTCCTCTAGACAATGATCTTCTCTCAACCCTTGGTAAGAAATATTGATTCCCTTGAGAGCTCTCTAAAAAACTTGCCCACTAATAGTCTTGTAGTCCTTCACAAAAATTGTACTGAGGGCCTCTAAAACTACCTCTCCTTAGCATATCAAACATCCTTCTTTGATATGCACTTAGGCCTCCTTTTGACACCTACTAGCAACCCTCATCAGTTCTCTTAAGATGTCAAACAAAGCATCCAACCTAACCAGTATCCACTTTGGCCTATGCAGTATTTTCTATGGCTCTCAACCCTGGTTAGGGTTGCCTCTAGCAACTACTACAACCCTCCAACTAGGGTTCAACTTGCATATAATGCCTAGTTGTCTCCCACACTTGACTCATCCCTTCATGCTTAATTACCAACCCTACATGCACTACTATTGCAACAATTTTTTTATCACAGACTAACCCTAAACTAGGGCTCGACCCCTCCCGTAGAAACACAAAAAATTGGACGCCTTGATCACATAAAATAGGATCAAAACTTATGCACAAAACTAGGACAAACTTGCTTCTCAAGTTCACGTCCTACACTCTTAGTGAAACTCGACCCCAAATTAGTCACAAGAAGACACAACACAATCCTTCTTATCTTCGACTAGGGATCCTTCTGATTCGTGGCCTATTTTAGATGATGTTTCCATGAATTTTTGCATTTGGATGTGTTATTTTATTATGCTCGAGGCTCTGATACCATGTAGAAAATCCATGAAATTTAGATATGCTGATAAGAACAATATGAAAAACACTTTATTTTCTTACAAACACATAATTTCTCTACTCGATTTGTAATGGAATTAGGGACATAAATAAAAGAACAACAACACAATTGAACAACACAATTTTTATAAGGAACCCAACTGGGAAAACCTTCTGTTTGATTATTGAGAATTTATTGAAGAAAATTGAGCATTAGATCTCTTACAATACAATTGTCTCAATCTGAAAGACACATCTGTCTTTCCTTCTTAATATAAGCTCGAAACCTATGCAAGAATTATGATTTCTGCTTCCTTACCTAATGAATCTGTCCTTCTCCATTTCCAACAAGCCTTTATTAGGCTTGTTCACCTTCTCTCACAAGTTCCATGCACAAACTTCTGCTTCTTGTTTCTTGGTGTCACCAAATCGTGCTCACCAAAACAATGATTAAACTTGTGCCTTTGTTCCTTCTTTTAAAGGCAATTCGAATGGTTAAAATTAGTATGTTTCCAGTTAAGGAATTGAACTGGAGCTTTTCTAGTTAACAAAAGTAAACAAAACTAGGTAATTGCACTTAAGTTTTCAGTTCCCAATTTAACTCACATTAGAAGATAAAAACTTGACCTTCAACTTCAACACATCAGTTAACTACCTCATGCACTCCTAATTTTAGGGAAACTCATAAATTTTAGGAAGTTGACCATGCACAAAAAGGAACTGGACTTTGATTCCTTGAATTAAGGCACAAATCAAGAAATCACTTTTCTCCCTAATTTCAACACCCATAAATCAAGAATATTTGACAATTTGTTTTGTTTTGTTTTGTTTGTTTGCTTGTTTGTTTGTTTGTTTTGTTTGTTTGTTTTGTTCTTTGTTTTTGTTTGTTTGTTTGTTATTGTTGTTGTTGTTGTTGTTTTTTTAGAATCACACCTTTCTAACCAAATAAAACTTCTTGAATATTTTTTTCATTAAAATATGGTCCAACTCCTTCCAAACTTTCCAAAGTGCAATGAGGAATTCCAAAATGCAATGGATCAAAAACGAATTTGTCAAACCACTCCTTGCAAACTTTCCCAAGTGCAACAAGGAACCCCAAAATGCAGTGGATCGAAAGCAATGTCACATACTTGATGGTAATTTCCTTTGCAATCGATGTGCACAAGGTGCATATAACAAATATAATCAATTCTTCAAAAAATAAAGAGATATACGTCCCATAAAAAACAAAATGATATATATATATATATATATATATTATATATATATATAATATATATATATATATATATATATATATACATATCTTTCAAATGTTGAGCACTAAGGAAAAAAATATGGTTTATAATTCATTAACAACACTATATTACTTGCCAATTTGCCCCAAACAAAATGTATAGTGCTCTTCCATGTTGGCTCTAGGCTTACATGCAGCGTCGAAAAAAACATGTAGCTCCAAGTGTATGCCAAGCTCAGCCTCCTCTTTTACAGAGTTTACCCATGTCTTCAATCAATGCACAAGTCACCACACAATTTCTCAACTTGCAGCACCATAATCAACATAAACCCACTTCCTTCAACAACTCGACTCTTAGCGTCATTCCACAACCTTTCTTCAATAATCCCATAGGTTCAGTCTTCAATACGCAGCAATGACCCACAATTTTGTAAACATCGCTCACACAGAAGCGACACCACGCCACACAATTGTACTTGAGTCCGTTTCACAATAGATTCATGCTCAACACACGCCTAATGACCCTCAACCTCAATAATCTTGCTCTTATACCAACACACAAATAATAAAGTCAAAAAGAAGGATGCAACTTTATGGTGAGACAATCACTTACTCAGGAGACTGCACCACAGAACATTATTACATTCATCAAGCCAACAAACTATTACATATATAAGATTAAATTATTGTTGAGTAACTACCAACTAACAAAGTCTAAATAATGAAAACAATTCAACCATAAATAACTAGTTCTAATTATTGGGGAATCTTCTAGAGATTTCTCCATTATTTCAACAGATCTTTGGTTTACATGATCGTCACATACACATAAGAAATTTCTTGTTTGCAAGTAAGTTGAGTAAATATATTTATTCTTGTTTATTTTACAAATTTCTTGACGCCATAGACACTGAGGAACATCTGGACATAGAAATATACTTTGCCTCACATAATTCTAGTTTTAACCAGTTTTAATTACTTGCGCCATAACCTACATATGTATCTGTGTGTGTGCCCATATGTGCTATGAGATAATTAAATGTGTAGATTGGTAATGTTGAGTCTTCTTTTTTACTCAAATACATGTTGATTGTTAACTAACTCTTTTCCCCTTCATTTTCGCCTCTGTAATTTTTAATATATCATCGATTGAATTAAATTAAAATAGTAAATATTATATATTTCAAACACAATTCATAATAAAAGTATATTAAAAATTATATAATATTATTATTTACTATTTATCTTATATTTACTATTATATTATATTATATTATAAATTAAATTAAATATTAAAATAGTAAATATAATTAATTATATTTATATTAAATTGTCCAAAATAAAATACATTTATAAAATTCAATTATAAACATAAAATATAGTGGAAGAGTTCCATGTATATTTTATAAGAGTTTTTTCAACTTATGATATATTATTAAATGTGATCAAATAACTAAAGCTGCACTTCTATTTATGACAAAAATAAATAAATAAACATCTAACATACCTTATTGAAATGATTGGCAAAGAACAATTTTAAAAACAAACCTATCATTAAAAAAATACTTGAAAAAGCTTCTTAAAGTGGAAAAAACATGTAAAGATGATACATTTAATAATGCTTTTCATTCGTTTTTCTTTTAATAGAAATCGTCTCAATTTTGCATGGGAAAAATGTGTAAAGGTGATACACATTTAAAGGGGTCTTTTTTTTTTAATAGAAATTTTGTTAAACTATAGATAACATGTTCTTTATTAAGCATAGTGATTTCAAAATTTCATATAAGGTCATATGTTAAATTATTTATTGAAGTTGTTTTTAGTGCGATTTTTTAGAAGTTTTTATGGTGGGTTTTTTTGGTCAAATTTCTCTAAAATCTAGAAGGAATTTATTGAAATCACAAACTTGATGGGTAATCCTGTGCAATCGAAGTGCCCTACGGGTTTTCTAGGGTGTTGAATCCATATATAGTAAAAAAACTAGTTTAAATAACATAAATCAAGATTTCATCCCAATTCTTTCCACCGCATTCCAGCGCCGGAAAGTCCAAAAAGTCGCACTAAAGACAACTCTCATTTTATTTCGTTAGTAATCCCATGAAAAATGATCACACTAACAACAAGAAAGAACGTAAAGGATAGATGTTGAAGACAAGCTAAGACAAGAGTACACAAGGATGTGGCACAAGCCAGGGAAAAACCCCAAGAAAGGGAAAACCGTATATCAATTCTTATTATTATTAATATCAAATGTTTAGCACAGAGCGAGTACAATAACTAAAGTCAAAATGACTTTGACTAATGAACAAAAGGACGAGAGTGAAGCCTTGTTGTTTTCAACGCACCTAGCTGGAATTCTTTCCGAGACGCCATCAAGGAACAATATTACCCTCTCGAGAGCTATGAAGACAAATATACAAAGTGGACCACGCTATGACAGGGAAGGGACCAAGATGTGCCAGAGTTCACAAATACTTTCCATACCCTTCATATGACACGGGTATAGAGGATACTGAGCAGCATTTGTTGCTCAAGTACCGTAGATTTCTACACAAGTACATCTAGGAGAAGATGGAGTTACTAGACATTTCCTTGCTCGGCATGATGTATCGGTACACTGTCAAGATTGAGCAGAAGTTTAAATAGAAGAAGCAGGACTTTGGATCCGTGAATCCAAAGCAAGGAAAAGGCATCCCCAAACCAGAGAACAAATGACCAAGATAAGGCGTTGTTACCCAGGACAACCCGCCGAAGTCGTAAGCAAAGAACAACACCCCGAAGACGAAGAAGGACACGGGAAAATGGTCTGAGTTCCATAAGAGCTCCACACATAATACAAGTGAGTGTTGGGCCGAGCAGTCACTGGTGGCCGAGCTGAAGGCTTCCAAATTAGATGCAGGTTCCAACTTGGAATTAGAACCCGATAAGGGAACTGACAAAGGGAAGCAGATCATTGATACGGAGCCCAGTGCCACTGTGGTGACCTCCAAGATCTAGAAGATTGAGCCTGAAGGTCTAGAGAGAGGGAACGCCTCTTCCACTCACACATGTGGGTGAAGGGTTGTCTGCTGCAGTTCATTGTCAACATCAGGAGCCAAAAGAATCTCATTTCAGTAGAGGTCATGAAGCAGATGGGCCTAAAGACTATAGCACATCCACATCCGTACATCATCGAGTGGCTTCACCAAGGATGAGATCTTCGTGTCAGCCAACAGTGTCGCCTTCCCTACAACATAAAGCCCTTAACAGATGAGGTATTGAGTGACATTGATCCTCTTCAAGTTTGTGATGTATTGTTAGGACAACCATGCTTGTGGAAGTGACATGTTGTATATGAGTCTAGACCTCTCTCTGTGATTATTACTTTGGCTAATAGGTTGTACAGGATACCAGAGGTAGCACCACCTACCGTCATCTCTTTGATCACTGCAAAGCAGTGCAATAAGATCATTTCCCAGACCAAGATTTTTTTTCCTTATGATTTGCCCCTAGGGAAAAAGGAAGGTTGTGGCCACGACTTCCAGGAAGGGCTCCTCTGCACAACAACAACAGATGGACAAGGTCATGGAGGAGTACAAGGATATTTTCACCTCACCCACAGGGGTACCTCTGCATTGTTAGGTTAATTACTCCATCGATTTGACTCGAGGCGCGTCGCTGCCCAGTGGACCGATCTTTCAATGCTCTATTATGGAGAACAATGAGATCAAGAGGCAGATTTAGGAACTATTGCAGAAAGGGCACATCAAGCCAATCTCATCACCTTATGGAAGTCTGATTGTATTGGTATAGAAGAAGGATGGGACTTGGAGGCTTTGTATTGGATATCAGGTGCTGAACAAGATCACTGTTTGGAATAGGTACCTAATCCCGCGAATTGATGACCTTTTGGACCAGCTCAGGGGGGCCAAATATTTCAACAAGATTGTATTGAAGTTAGGTTATCGCCAGGTGCCTATTGAACCCTCCGATGTGTAGAAGACTGCCTTCAAATCCAAGGAGGGCCTTTTCCAATGATTGGTCATGCTGTTCAGATTGACGAATGCCCTTGCAACCTTCCTCAGACTGATGGACAACATCTTGCAACCCTTCACCAATGCAGTTGTGGTGGTGTATTTAGATGACATCTTGATCTTCAGCCAGAGTTGGGAAGAACATGTCCACCATATTCAACATGTCCTTCAAACCCTGCGCCAACACAAGTTGTGTGCTAACTTAGAGAAATGCACCTTTGGCCTGACCTAGGTTCAATATCTGGGGTACATCATTGATGAGAAGGGTGTACATGTGGACCCATCCAAGATTCAAGTCATTCGGGATTGGCCAACCCAAACCACTCTAACAGATCTCCGTGACTTTTTGGGTCTTGCCAATTTCTACCGTAGGTTCGTGTTGGGGTTCTCTCATAGCACTTGGCCTTTAAGTCAAGTCACGAAGGGCAGAGCGAAAGCAAATTTTTTTTGGTCGGAAACCCAACAACAAGTGTTCTTTGAGTTGAAGAATTGCCTCTGTTCTGCATCAGTGCTCACATTACATGACCTACAACAACCATTTGAGATTGAGACAGATTCCTCCGACTATGTTATTGGTGCAGTTCTTACTCAATATGGGCATCCAGTGGCTTACCATAGTGAGACACTTTCAGACATAGTCTGAAAGTACCCCACTTATGACAAAAAAATGTATTACATTGTGTAGGCCTTCCGTCAATGGAAGCATTACATTATGGGGAAGGAAACGGTTATCCACACATACCACCGACCTCTACAGTTCATATAGACACAAAGGAATTTGCAGAACAATCACCATAACAATGGTCCACCTATTTGCAACAGTTCCATTTGAACATTAAGCATAAGAAGGGAAACACCAATAATGTTGTTGATTTCCTCAGCAGACCAGTGGTCATGGTGCTAATCACTGTGCTTGACTCCTCTGGTCATGAGACATTGGGGTGGCCACATCTTTACAAAAGTGATCCAGAACTTGGTAGCATATACTAGACATTCTTGGAAGGGAAGCAAGTTCCAAATTTTCACCTTCAGGATGCACTATTATGCTACCCGGGACAGATGTGTGTTCCTTCAAGTGAGCGTGCCAAGATGATTTGGGAGGCGCACTGAAGTCGGGTCACTAGACATTTCGGAGTAGAGAAAATAGTGGTTGTATTGCAGAAGTTTTTTTATTGGCTGAAACTTCGTCAGGATGTTGGGAAGTACATTAGATCCTGCATCGCTTGCGCCATTTCCAAACCAACCATCAAGAAGCAAGGCATGTATACTCCTCTACCTATTCCTAGTCGGCCTTGGGAATCTGCCTCCATGGATTACATGTCGGGCCTTCCTTCTACTAAGCATGGAAACAATTGCATTTTCGTGGTTTTCAACAGATTCTCTAAGATGGCCATCATGGCAACCTGCAAGAAGAGTATCACAACAAAGGCCACTGCTAAGCTCTTCTTTGAGTGAGCATGGGTACACATTGGGATCCCATAGTCCATTGTCTAAGATCAAGACAATAGATTTCTGAGTGCATTTTGGTCAAGTCTCTGGTCGATGCTGGATACAAAACTTACTAAGTCCACGACTTTCCATCCCCAAATTGATGGCCAAATAGAGGTTGTTAACAAGATGATCGTACACATTCTGTGCATGTACAACTCAAAGAATCCACGCACATGGAACAAAAATCTCCCCTATGTCCAACACATCTACAACAGAGCTCTCCATAGCTCGATAGGCCACAACCTCTTTCAGGTAGGGTTGGGATTTCAACCATTATGCCCTATTGATGTGGCCATATCATTTGCAACCACTCAGGTAGATTCGACTCACGTTTAATTTGAAGTTGAAAGGGTTAACAACTTCATTGAGCACATTCAACACATCCGCCAACAGGTCTATGATATATTGGACAGAGCCAATGCTAAGTACATGTAGCGCCATGATCAACATCGAGTGCCACACAAGTTCCAGGTGGGCAATGAAGTTTGGCTACATTTGCAAAAGGAGCGCCTTGTTGGACCCCACTGCAAGCTTCGCTCGCTCCAATATGAGCCATACAACATCACTAAGGCCATCGATGACAATGCCTTTGAGCTCATCATCCCACCATTCCTTGGTATGCACCCAATGTTCAACGTAGATTGCCTCCAGCCATACTTTCCACTATTGTTGGACACATCTGACATTGCAGAACATCTCACACCAACAAAGTTCAACCCGGATTGCTTGGAACAAGCCACAATTGATCAGATCATGGACACACAAACCAAGAACACTCGCTAATAGAGGATGCAACTATATCTAGTTGTCAAAGCAGACCAACTTCTTCACCAGGGCAAGTGATTCACTAGGGACTAGGTTCAATAAAAATTTCCTCACCTCGTGGAGGCTCTGCATGCAATGGGGACCATTGATTCCTAAGGGGGGAGGAGTGATCCAGGTGGATATCGGTGGCCACCTGCCTATTCCATATAGACCTGCTAGTCATTTTCATATGTTTCCTTGTTCATTTCAGCATTTACTATTTTTAGCAGTTTTTCGAGTCCTGAACTTTCGAAGCATTTTTGACCCCCGTAAACAATGTTTTTTTGGGGTCCGAGGCAAGCCTGTAGTCATAGTAATGGGCCTATGGTGAAACCTCTCAGAGAGACCTTTCCAACAAGTTATTGTATGCACCAAACAAAGATAATATGACCAAGTTACGACCTTGGGAAGTTGGCTGCCCAACTAACCCCAACGAGGCCCATAAACTCTTGGTGTTACATCTCCTGGGGTTAGGGATTTATCATGTTTTCCAATAATAAATAGGCCATTGAGCGTCATTTTAACACAATTCAGAGGCATCTAGCCGCCACATATCTCCTCAGAGATAAGCTACCATTGCCCGAGCTATCTTGTTTCCATTATGTTTGTAAGCATAGTTCAATATTTTTTCTATTAATGAAATGAAGTGTTTTTCTAGTACATCTATGTGTTTATGATTATATATGTAAGTTGTTGCGTTCCTGTTTAATTTCAGATTATATCCTACATGTGGGGAAAGGGTGAACTATATCCCACCGACATGTCAACCACAGATCGTACGAAATGAGCATCCTACAGGTGGGGAAAGGATGAACCACATCCCACTGACATGTCCATAAATAGATGGCTGAATGCATCTTTCGCTGGGGTATCTGCAGGAGAAGGTGAACCACTCATCCTGCTCACATTCCATAGGAGAATGTGAACCACTCATCCTATGCATATGTCATCAACAGTAGGGGAAAGTGAACCACTCACCCTACACACATGTCAAACACCATGAGGTATCACAGGGGAAGGTGAACTACTCATCCTATACACAATGCACCAATAAAGGAAGGTGAACCACTTACTCGTTGAAGAATATAGGGCAGTTAGAGTTAATGTGATTCTTCTTAGCTTGATAACTATTTGAGGTGTTTTAAATTTTTCTTCATAGCATAGTCTTCACTTTTTATTATTAGAGTGTGTCTTCTTATTTCATCAAATAACTACCAAAACAAGGAGACAAGAACACATGATGTTGGCTTTCTTCTAGGGCCAAAACCTCTCCCTCTTGGAGAGGAAAACCTACACAAAATTATTCTTATAGAGATTCCAATTAACGAATATCAAGACCACAACCCTTGACCTCCTAGACCACTCCAAGACGAAGACACCAATCATGTTCTTTCTATTGAGATCATCATTACTGTTGCAATACTGAAGCCATCTTTACTGCATCACTAAGATTGTCATTACTGCTGCAACACCAAGGCCATTACTTCTTCTCTATCGAGATCTTTATTAATATTATGACCACGAGGATCATGACTAAGATCATGATCACCATCATCCAAAACGTTTTATAACACAGAGTGTAACCTTATTATATGTATGCTGAGTAGATGACTATGTTTCCTCCATGTATTGAGATCTTCGTCATCATAGGTATTCTGGTATTGTTTGTTATGCCGAGACATAGTATCACAGTTTGGTAACCATATCATAACAAATACGTTGTGACCCATTTTACCATAGTTAATCCAATATTGTAATTGTGCCGAGAGAGAGATTATATCAGTGATCACGGTTATGCGTTCACTAAAAAATAATGCCAAGACTTTATGTCATGTTAGAGCGTGTGACTGTGAGATATTTGCTTCACAATTATAGCGAGACTAAGTTACGATGGAGTCATTGAGATCCTCTTTATGCTATCCATCTGAAGAACTGATACTTTCTGAGATTGCAAGGTCTTATTCACTGTAATTATCATTGAATAGTCTAAGATCCTGTAATTGTATCCACGAAGTATCACATAAATCTGAGTTTTTATTATCTCACTTTTGCGCAGACCCTATTGGGTATATATAATGGTCTATCATATATGTAAGTTGAATTGCATTCATGAATAGATATGTCACCTTAATTGAGTCGACCAGATTGTTCTTCAATATACAGTTTGAGGCCAACATAGCTGCTCTTTCCATCATTTTGTTTGCTTCTTTCTTCAAGAGGATTGTGGTTGTCTTTGGAGGGCATTTAGACTTTTCTATAGACTTGTATAAGCTCAAGAAGAGCATGACATTGAATCTTTGACATCCTAAGGCTCTCAATGGGAGATACTAGTAAATAAACCTCTTGCTCATGAAACCATGTAGCAAGGAATAATAAATTCATTTTACAAAAATCATAATTACAATGTCATGAAGATCGAACCTAGTTACACTTTCTCCAACAATCCCTCTTAACTAGGGAGGTATTCATGATGGTACTTGGTCATTCTCAATTTGAAGAATTTCTCATAAGAAGAATCAGATTGGTAACCTATCTGTATAGCATCATAGTAACCAACATTGTTTCCACAACAAGGCCTTGACTGACAATTCTATCTCTCATTAGATTAGAGCACAATGTTGGCGAGATCAATGACTATAGACACCTTCATCATTGTCTTTCAAGGTACATACTCACCTGGGTGTGCACTCAGTATGACCTTATAGGACTATTCTTATCTTGGGTTCCCAGCCCTCAAAGAATAACAATCCTCTTTCCTACTCTTATCTTGGATTCCTTACACATATTCAAAGAGCATCAGATGCTAGATGATTACCCGATCCTCCAGTATTTCTTCCAAAGTGAAGACAAGAATGTTGTGTCTATCTGTCCACAACTAGGGAGAATATCATGTCTTTACATTTCTCTTCATGGCCTTCACCTAGAATTACAGTTGTTAGTCCTGGTCTAGTGCATGACACATGAAATAGAAAAACACAATTGTCACTCCTTTTTAATTAGGGTTGATCTAATCCAATCTCCCTCTTGATCAGGGACCTCTTAGAGCTCCCTTTTAGTTATGGACTATTCTATACATCAACAACTTCTTCTTCGTCGTTCCTTCATCTGATTGATGAAATTCTCTCATTGATGTCATGAAAATTAATTGAGCTTCTTGCTTGTAGGGAAACAACCATTGATCACTATTGGACACCTAATCCTTTAAGGGTTGGTGTGGAATATGAACAACCAAAGGGAGTCGAAGGGACCACTTGTAATATGAAACCAAGGGTCATTCCTATGTTTCATAAATATGTAACACTGTGAATAAGAAAAGTAATCTAATGTTTATCTTTCATATTGCCTCCGCCATGTACGTGTTTAACATGGTATCAGAGTGAGCGATATCTTGCCCTGCTCATATTTGAGCCACTTGTTTTATGGCCTTTCTGTGCAGGTTAGTTCTGCCATTAGTTTTGCATTTCATGAATGTTTTCTTAGCTCAATTCTAGCCGCAATCTCTGCCCACAAATCATTGGACCTGTTTCTCTTAATTTTTCTAACAAGTGCTCTGTATATTCTCTCATGCAAAAAAAAGGGCCTCTGATATTTCTCCATTGCTCCATTTTTTTCTAGTTAACAAATATGATTAATTCATTCTCTACATTGTAACGCCTAGTCTCTTCATTGTTTGCAGTCTTGAAATAGAAAAATAGCCTGCCTAGTTCACACTTCACATAACACTTCTCGTCATGTGCATTGAATTCCATTTCTTTTGCCATTATTCTCTATCCAACACTGTTGCCGTGAGCATTGAGACCAAGGTGAGCATGGAATAGGTTGAAATTTGTGGAGGATTGAACGTTGGTGTGCTCAGGATTGACTTTTGATTCTCAAAATAAGGTAATATCGTTCCACCTAAAAGCGCATATTACACATTGTTGGCCTGACTGTGTTTGGCAAATCTCGTGTTTTGGCATCAAACCGTCATTATTATGGCATCGTGGCTTTAAACCACCATACCACTCATCATGGCTCCAATGAACAATTTCTCCAATTCTACAGTGCTCGGCCTCCATTGACTATGTTACCACTTCTAGATGCAATCCTCGCATTCAGCCTCCATACCTGGTTCTCAAATACCACCATAGTTGATCACCTTCACCTGTTCCAGATTCTACTCCTTTGCATTCATAGTCAAAACTTGTTAAATTCCAACATTGTGACTGAGTTGGCCATATGAAAGATTACTGTTTTGATCTTCATCCATGTAAGCACTGTCATTAAACCAGTCATTCTTCAAACAAATGCTTCAAAAACAAGTCTCCTACAAGAAAAAAGATTCATCTTAGATGGATCGCTTCTTGGCAATGGGTTTCAATAAGCAAGAATATATTTCAATCATATGTCAGAACTTGTTCTAGAGTATTGAACAATCTTGTAGTTTAGTTTTCTCCATCATCTCACCTTGTATCTGACAGGGGGGAAGTGATGGTCATCTACAAGCTTCAAATCCACATAAAGTGGGCCTGAGCCACAACTTTCCATACCAGATTTACAGTTGTAGCCAGAGACAAACATGCCCCTGAGCATGCCTTCAGTTGGTGATGCTTCTTCAAAGAATTGGGGACACTTCCTCTAGCAAAAGAATTTGGATTCTTTCTAGTTTTGAAAGAGTTACAGGAATTGTATTAAGCATTCCAGAGTTGTTGGTCATCCTTAAACCATCACAGGTTGAGACCTCCCTTTTCAGGTTAAGTTTCTCCCTTTTTATGCGGGGTGAGACCTCCCTTTTAAGGTTGAAGGTTTCCCTCTTCAAAACATCAGGATCACTTCCTCTAGCAGAAGGCCTCAACTTCTTGCCAGACCTGGAAGAACTACGGGAACTACACTAAGTGTTCCAATGTTGGTGGTCATCCTTAAACCACCTCCCTTTATACCAACATTTTAGAGAGCACATTCAACCTAGCGTTTCCATGCATTTTTGCATGTTTTGTATTGCAACTCTCTTCTTGGACTCATACATAACCCTTCAGATTAAGGGGGCGAATGCTGGACACCTAATCCTCTAAGGGTTGGTGTGGAAGCTGAACAACCAAAGGGAGTCCAAGGGACCACTTGGAATATGAAACCAAGGGTCATTCCTATGTATTATAAATATGTATCATTGTGAATAAGAAAAGTAATCTAATGTTTATCTTTCATATTGCCTCCGCCATGTATGTGTTTAACAATCACTTTCCTCCTTAGTTCGTCATGCCATTCCATTCTTCATGGAAAGTGGCCTTCTTCATATTTGGAGCCTTTGTCATATGACTACTTCTTTCTCATCATGCTTCTTCCATTCATCACATGAATGCTAGTTGTACTTGTAAGTAGCCCCGCATGAACTTATCCAGATATTATTCAAGAAATCAAAATATATCATCAAATCATACCTTACTAGGTGGCTCTTCATCATGACATCTTTCTTTAGGTATCAACATCTTGCATTTATGTTGACACGTCTCCCAAAGATATATATTTTCAAGGGTATTTTTCCATCAGAGTCTTCATATCTTTCCAGGAGATTTTCTAGTCAAGTCTTCTTGATATTTTGGATGTTGATTGCCTTCATGAGGGTTGCATGTCTCACAATCTCTTCCTTCCTTACTCATTCCATTCCCAGGTGTTTTTAATCAGAGTTTCTTAGTTGTGATCAACCACCTCATACTTCATATGAGGACATATTATGTTGATTTCATCTAATGTGTCTTATGTCTTCTTGCATCCTTTCAGAGGAGGAGATCCTTTTTTCACTTGATCATTCTTCTCAATATATAAGTAATGATCCATGTTACCTGCAACCATATGAGATGTCATTAGAATATTAAACACAAGCATACATAACTTATTTTTACCTTCTGGTCGTCGAGGCTTCTTCCAGTAGCTTTCTTGATTGAAGAGATCTTCAATCCCTTGATCTGATTCATGCCATCATACCATTGTCTCATGGATTCCATAAGTTGGAGTTCTTGTTGAAACACTTGATTCCTCTCTAGATTAGTGAATCCTACGATGAGGATTCCATTAGAGAACTTTTAGGATCTTGTATATCCCCAATTGGCAGATGTTTCCTTCTTTTTTTTTTAACTTGATGTATGATGAGCCTTGTCTTAGATGACTCTTTCCTTCAATGTCCATTGAGTTTTTCAAGAGCTATATCCTTCATGTTTTGTTTGTCATAGATTTTGTCCTGCACAATTCCCATGGTGATGTCACAAGCCCTTGTTTCTAATGCTTCCATGATGCCATGATGCATCTTATCATCATTGTCATATCTTATAACAAAATCTTATGATAGGACCCTTTTGTGAGGGATATCATCTTACTCATAGGAGATATTTGTTACTCCCTCTTTTCTTGGCCCTTTTCTTCAGTCTCTTCCATCTATATAGTGATATGAGCTTCCAAAGTATTTCCATAGCATTAAATCTTAGCTATACTTATTATGTCATGCTTGAGGATGACCTTGCCTTTCCTTTCTGCCCATGGTTGAGTTCTTTTATCCTTCAATACTTTTTCCATCAACTTGTCTTTCTCCATCTTTAACTTTCATGTAGATCAGATCTCATCTGACCTTCTTTATTGCACCTTAAGAGAATGAGTTTATCATCTGCATCACTTTGATGTCTCCAATATTTCTATGTGAGGGGATATTTCATAAGTATCCCTTTTCATAAGTTCAGAGGAGACCTTTTGATGACTTCAGCTACTTAGAAGACTATGTCTATCCTCCTTCTTCATGCAAGGAATCTTGATAACCCATCCAATTCGTAGATGTCCTTGCAATCATGAAGTCATTTAACCAAACTTGAATATATAATGAAAAGATACATACTTATCACGTGAAGATGAAATCTTCACCTTGTTGCTCTCTTGAATGATCTCCTTCAATGAGATTCTTGCTTGAGTTTCCTGGTACAATTGAGTTCCAGTTGAGACTTCCTTTCCTTGTTCAGCACCAAGTACTATTGATTTTATAATATGTTGAGATTACTTGATTCCTTGTGAGGGTATGAAATCGAAATCAAGAATTTGAGAGTACTATCATGATGCCCATTCGAGATGTGGCATTGTGTTCTCCAGCTGTAATGATATTCTTGTAATGTATGATGTGATTATACATCCTTGTAACCGTGTTGTAGTGCTCCTTTGTTGGAGTAGAACCTTGCTTGAGTTGACTAGCATGAGCAAATATCTTTGAGGCCTTTGAACATTGTTCACTATCAAGCATCAAAACTACTTCAAACTTAAGTCATTGAGATCACTATGGTATGACATAGATTGTAATGACACCCAATTTGGAGCTAGCACTGAATCTGTGAGGGGTACTATGCTTTCCTTCTTTTGATTGTGATCTGAACTCTGAGCACTAGCATTGGGACTCCACTTTAATTGAGATTACTTGATCTTGAATTGTCTTGTTGTTGTTTACTGCTTGTTGAAGACTGATCTTTCAATTCCTTCAACTTGTTTTGATGCCTTTCTTGAAGCTGATCCTTAAGTGTCTCTTTTTGCTGCCCTTTCATTCACTTTAGCACCTTAGCTCTGAAACCATGTTGAAGAATCTAGGGCAGTTAGAGTTAATGTGATTCTTCTTATCTTGATAACTATTTGTGAGGTGTTTTTAACTTTTCTTCCTAGCATAGTGTTCACTTGTTATTATTAGAGTGTGTCTTCTTAGTTCATCAAATAGCTACCAAAGCAAAGAGACAAGAACACACGATGTTGGCTTTCTGCCATGGCCAAAACCTCTCCCTCTTGGAGAGGAAAACCTGCATAAAATTCTTCTTATAAATATTCCAATTTATGAATATCAAGACCACAACCATTGACTTGCTAGGCCACTCTAAGACCAAGACACCAATCCTATTCTTGCTGTTGAGATCATCATTACTGTTACAATACTGAAGCCATCTTTATTGCATCACTGAGATTGTCATTACTGCTGCAACACCAAGGCCATTACTTCTTCTCTATCGAGATCTTTATTAATATTATGACCTTGAGGATCATGACTGAGATCATGATCACCATCATCCACAATGCTTGCTGACATAGAGTGTAACCTTGTTATATGTATGCTAAGTCTATGGTTATGTTTCTTCCATGTATTGATATCTTCGTCATCATAGGTATGCTAGTACTTTTTATTGTGCCGAGACAGAGTATCAAAATTGAGTAACCATATCATAACGAATACATTGTGACCCATTTTATCATAGTTAAGCCAAGCCTATAATTGTGCCGAGAGAGAGGTTATATCAGTGATCATAGTTATGCCTTCACTTAGAAATAATGTCGAGATTGTATGCCGTGTCAAAGCGTGTGACTGTGAGATATATGCTTCACAATTATACCAAGACTGAGTTACGCCAGAGTCATTGAGATCCTCTTTATGTTATCCATTCGAAGAACTGATACCTTCTTAGATTGTGAGGTCTTACTCACTGTAATTATCATTGAATAGTCTGAGATCCTGTAACTATACCCACGAAGTATCACCGAGAAATCTGAGTTTTTATTATCTCACTTTTGCGCAAACCATATTGGGTATATAAAGTGGTTTGTCCTGTAGATATGTCACCTTAATTGATCCAACATGACTGTTCTTTAATATACATTTTGAGGTCGACATAACTGCTCTTTCCATCAGTTTGTTTGTTGCTTTCTTCAAGAGGATTATGCTTGTCTTCGGAGGGCATTTGGACTTTTCTATAGACTTGTATAGGCTTAAGAAGAGCATGACATTGACTCTTTGACATCCTAAGGCTCTCAATGGGAGCTACTACTAAATAAACCTCTTGCTTATGAAACCCATGTAGCAAGGAATAATAAATTCATTTTACAAAAATCATAATTATAATGTCATGAAGACCAAACCTAGTTACACTTTCTTCAACATTGCCTTATGGTTTCTCATAGCTCAATAAGTACCCCAAGCCCCTAGGAGCTCCTAGAACTCAATGTTCAATCCTAAGCATAGATCCTTTCATATAAGGAATGATGTTGAGCTATTTTTGAAAGTCAAGACTAGATTAATGGTAGCCTCACAACTTCATTTAGCAGCATATAGAAGTATATATATATAATATATATATATATATATATAGAAAATGCATTGATTTACAACAAATATTTTGGCAGCAGTTAGTAATACTCTACTTTTAGATGAAGAACTGATCTTACTCCCTCTTACCCAAGGAGATCACAAGCCGAAGCTTATCTTTCCAAAGTACAAAGTGCCCATATGGCATCCTTCTCATCATGAGATCCATCTATTTTGCAGACATAAAGGTGGACCTTAAGAGATACAATACTTCTATGTGCTTTACCATTTATCATTTTGTTAGCCCCTTTTTAAGAAGTTATGAAAGGATGTCAAAGACATACTTATTTCACCAATTAGTGATACAACTTGTAGGCTCCCCAATATAATATATCCAAATGTCTCATGGATGAGTTTTCTGCCTTCATAAGTTAAACTTGTTTCCAAGAACGTCCAACCTCAAGGAAGCTTCCAGACTCCAGTTTACGAAACAAAGAAGGATCCCAAGAAGTGTAGCATTTGGATGTGCACTTTCCTTTTGTCATACTGCTAGCCCCGCCAATATTTAAATTCCTAAAAGTTGAGAGGCTTAACCATACAATGTTTTAGATACATTGGTGCAATGCGTGAGTCAGATCAGGTGTTTATCAATAAAACTAGACCTATCTTTCATTTTTGTCCCAAATCCCTCTTGAGAGAAGTATATTTGATTATGGTACTCTCTAAATATCATGAAGATGATCTTTGCTCGAAGCATAATCATCAAGATTGTCTATGATTTTGCTACTTTTCCTATAGATATTCCTATGGACCATGTGTCAAGAACATTAATTCTATCAGGAATCTATGGCAACCCCTGAAGTCATACTTCAGTTGATTATCTACCTTTTCTCATCTTTAAGATGTTCTATTGATATTACCTCTAGGAGACTTGCTCTGAGTTTTGCCTTGGAATTATCTGCTCTGTCCTTTTTAACTGACTACTTCAAGTTTGATTATGCCAAGATGTCTGACCCTTGTTAGCATTGTTCCAAACATCACCCATCATATTCAAGATGGACCAAAGAGAACCTGAGCAATGCCTATTAAGTTATGTTAAGTTACTTTTATGTGACAAATTGTAAACTTTAAGAAAGATTCAGTGTTGTAGTAGAATATAGTGGCAAGCAAACAATGCAATTTAAGCTGACGATACAAAGATGTCATCTGTCCTTAAGGTGTTGATACTACCCTTATTACCATACTTGAATTAAGTCATCCTTTCACCATACTACTGAAACAATGGAGCAACCTTGCTGCTAGATAAAGCTCATACTTTATGAAGATCTTCTTACTATTGTACAAAACTTTTGTAGGGTTATGATACTGAAACCTTGCTTCAAATGAAATCCTCAATGTAGAAGATTTGTTTTGATTTTGAAATGTTAATGGTATTGATAGTGGATGCCAACTATAGTATTGACTATTAGAACAATATTCCCATGTATCTGTTATACCTCTTGTTCGACCAAACTCTTCCTTGATTACGATATAAGCTAAGGAAATTATACTATAGTAACCTTTACTGAGTATATTGACTAATGAGACATATCAATACTTTACAGAATGAAGGTCGGTGGATGCTACTAGATTTCTTATTGAGATTGAAGACACTGCAAAATTATTGAAATTCCTTAAAACTAAATTCAGAGGATCTTTGGCAATTATGATTTCAGGATCATCATAGAGCTTTTCTCCTTTTCTCCGGAATATTTTCACCTCTTCATAGGCATCTTATGGGTAGTTCCAGCGAGAAGTATGGCTGCAAGGATCATCGGGTTTTTTAACTCCTTAAGGCAGTCTGTTGCACCTGAGTGTGCAACATAACTAAACCAACTACTTGCCCCAGACTTGAATTTAAAACAACAGATTCTCAACCATGGTGTCTTGTCACAAAATGAAAAATGCTCAGCAGTGCCTTGTGGATCAACCTCAAATTTAGCAAGTTCATTTATGTTGGTCTCTATAAGATTACAATCTTCATTATGATTTATTTTCAAGGTCATTGATGTATCAAGTCACATAAGTTGATAGTTTACATATATATGGAGTTTCGATGCCATATTAACCATGCATTAGTGCCAATATATATCACAGAGAACCAATGTAGATTGATGCCATTCATATCTTTTAAACTGACTATGTTGTAGAGGAACATGTCATTTGACCTATGTATTAATGTTATACTTAATGCAGAGGAACAAAGTATTATACATCGTGAGCCATACGTACTGTGTAGTGAGTGAGCTAGAGACGCCTATATATATATATATATATATATATATCTATCTATATATATATATATATGTACTGTGAAGCCTACCAGGTTGCAGAGGAACAATGGCTCTATGTCATCATGATCACAGATGAGTAGATGAACAATGTACAATGCAATATACAAGAGATGCGAGACTATAAACGAGAGAATATAATCTGAGAGCAATAGCAAGTTCCCTTGAAAATGTGGTCAGAGAACAATGAAGATTTATAGCGAGAGCCAGAGAAGTCTTCCTGTATCGAGAGTGAGAGACTTCTTTTAGCGAGAATGAGAGTCTCTATACGAGAGTCATACCAAAAGATACAAATTTTGTATAGGAGATATGCTAGAACAATTTGTATGCCAATGTGTATCAAGATATGATTAGCCATAGAGAACAACTGAGCTATCATATCAATATACATATCACTTGAATTGTGATGACATACATAACTAAGTGTTGAGATCTTTCATAAGCTATAAGGCTGAGGTATACATATATACTACTATGCTGAGACATATGTTACTAATATATACATCATATAGCATATATTATATATTGCAGAAGATATAGACCATCCTTTGTAATATACATAAAGGTGTCGAGAGCGAAGCTATACACACATGTGCCAACCATAAATATATAACAGAGAGACCTTACCATGCATTAGTGCAGAGATCAAGAGCGTGAAAGTTGTGCCATCCTTGTTAAGCGGAAATTGAAATGTGATACCAAGACTATAGTTTAGAATGATGTCATGGAAATATTGTAATGTAGTATGAGTGAAGTCACCAAGGATATGTTATTATGAAACATCAAGATCCATCCTCTAAGAAATTTCGTGCGAGTCCCTAACACCGAGATATCGTGAGCGAGATCGGTGATGTGAAAGACTTGAGTGCAACAAATATGTGAGAGCTATAGTGAGACCACATATGCCAATAGAACTTCAATCTAAACTCTGATCCAAAGAGAGATTCAAACTCCTAGAACTTCAATGCCAAAATTTATCCATAGATACAGACTCTTGAAGAAAACTCCATGCGATGATCTAAACGTGACCTCATCAATCTATTATTTATATCAATCAAATCCATTACTTTAAGGATGAATTTAGGCTTGTCCTCATCTGGCTCTGATACCATGTTAATTTTGGATAGCATGTTCTTTTCTAAGGAAAATCACTTCAAAATTCCACATAAGCCCATACGTTAGACCATTTTATTTTCGTTATCGATCCCATGAAATATTATCAAACTAACAGTGATTGAAGAAAGAACACAAAGGATAGACGCTAAAGACAAGCTAAGACAAGAGTACAAAAGGATGTGGCATAAGCCAAGGAAAAACCCCAAGATGGGGAAACCCTATATCAATTCTTCTTATTATTAATATAGAATGATCAACAGAGAGAGAGTACAATAACTAAAGTCAAAATGACTTTGACTGATGATGATCCAATATCTTAAACATGTGAGAGGCTCAAATTATATTACCATCATTCAGTCAATCTGATATGAAGGTCTAGTTATGGCATCTTACTGTCCACTGTGATTTTATCCAATTGAACCAAGGGTTATCCCTTCAATTGCGGCTTTCACTGGCATGCATGAATATGATCTCCGCTGGCCATTAGGATTGATATGGACCCATGAAAGGACTCTCGACTCCCTTGAATGTGAAGATTGTACTAACTTCGGTTCTGCCTGAGATGAATCATGGATATGACCTCATGAGGAGAGGTGTTCTTTCTCATAAATGAACCTAGAAATCACTGTACCATCTCGGCCTGCTAAGCTGCTACCAAAATCGGAGCGGATGAATTTTCCCATACTTAAACAACCCAGACCAATGGTTGTCCTCCTTGGAAGGTCTTGGCCTTGATGCAGAAGAAAATCCAAAACAAAACCATCCTTCAACCTTCCACAAGAAGTCGGTTATCTTAGAATTCTATCCAAGAAAAATAGACGTGTCTAATGAGGGAGCAAGTACTACAATATATACAATTTGTTGGAGGTCATGGGATGTTACCATTGGGCTTGAGGTGTATTTAATGAAAGATGTGCTTTGTTTTTCGTACTTACCCTCCAAAGGGTTGTGAATCAGACAAAGTCTTCATGCAGTCCTGATCTTGTGTTATACCCCCGAGTTCCTTGGTATTCTTATCTGATGATTATCTTTTCTCCTTAGCTCCTTCAGTGTCATCTAATATGTCATCCTTCTTCATCTCCTTCTTTATCATCTTGCCATAGTGTAAGAGAGTACATGTCTACAACTCACTCATGATGAGACGACATCAGTCTGAAACCCCTAGCCTAAGATAGAGTACTTGGATTCATGAACTGGGTTGAGACTTGTTAAAATTGGCAACTAGGGCCAAACTCCATGTGGGTCATCTTATTCATGGCAGCTGAGATTTTTCTTGGATCCCTCTCATCGTGAGGTGTAGGATTGATCTAAAGATCATCTGATTCCGATAAGTATTATGAAGATATGAATTTATTTTGATTATGGACAAATTGTCAAGTCGGCCAGCAACTTATGTAGGCTCAGAAGCCCAACAGTCACGTCTATTCAACCTCTACGTTTTAGTATAAATAGAAGAGGACTTGAAGTCATTTGACACACTCATATACTCTTCATGTGATCTCATCCTCTCCATGTCTTTGGGTTTTTGGTGAAGGAGAGACACTAAGAGTATACGCTGGCCTATGTAAGAATGATGCCCTAGATCTAAACACAGCTATGGAAGAAGCCCTAGAAGTTGTCATGGAGAAGTCTATACGCAACAAGAAGAAGGGTCATCATTCGGTCTACAATTGATGCAAAGGAGACTATTCTTGGGGGCAAAGAAAAGAACACAAAGGTAACCGCAGAGACATCTATCCATAGCGGCAGAAGTCTGTCCATAATCGCAGGAAGGATTGTCTCACATACAAGGTTAGGGCATCACTTTGTCCTCCTCAATATCAAAGATGATGCCCAGTCTTGAATCCGGTTAAAAGGCAGATTCATGTGAAGAAGGCTGACCATTGAAACGAGGGTTTAGGAGGGCTACAAGAGCCCTAAACCCCTCTCACGTATGAAGGTGCAGATCTGGATTGGGGCTGAATTATAGTCCTAAGATCTCTTGATGATAAAGGTTGGTTCTAGCCCTAAAGAACTCAGTCATTGGATAGTTCCCAGCATAACAAGGAAGAGGAAGACCTTGAAGAGCAAAATGGTCATTCACACATAGAAGAAATTATCATCTTCAGGTTTGCATCTAAGAATTCTGAGCAGTTCATTCCTTGAAGCAGATCTCATTGTCTCAAGACAGGGTTGAGGAGATACACTAGGCAAGTGGATAATCTTGAGCAAGGGAAGCTTGAAGGACGACGAAGAAGGTCAGAAAGGACAGCGTACAAATTCGGATTGCTGTAGGTGACAACATGATAATAGAGTTTAATTTAGGTCTGCTGGAAGGTGGGACTATAGCCTAGCTTCTTTGCTAGGCTGCAAGCCATAACAAGCAGCTAAGTCTGATATACTTATTGCTGCATGATGTAACAACAAGTGACAGGTGCAACTGATAATGAAATGCAGCATAACAGACATTGAGTGCAGATCAGCAATGAGTACAACACTGGGTATAAATCCGTGATAAATAATAGCTCAATGATTGGTGTAGCTCAGTGACAGGAGCAACAACATGAAGTGCATAGCATGGTCATGATTAGTGCAACATGGTGCAGTATGTAGAGGTGCAGCAAGTGGAAAAAATGCAACACTATGATAGGTGTAGGAGTCACCTTGGAGAATTAGTTGAAGCAACATGTATTCAACTAATATCATATAGAAATAGAAAGTCAAAGTGTTGACTTCTGTTGTAAATATACTATCTCTCTCTCTTTCTCTGCTGAACTATTGAAGAACATAAAAGAATAATTGATCAAGGGTTTCCCCACATTGGGGTTTTTCCCTGGCTAGTGCCACATCTTGTGTCCTCTTTTCTTGGCTTGTCTTCTGCGATTTATGTTTATGTTCTATCTGCAGTTTACTTTAATGCTGATGTGATTGCTAACTATGAAAATTAAAATAAATTGCTCTAAGCATAGAACATACCTAAATTTAACAAGACTGAGTGACAAGTCAGGGGAGAAGGCCCAGTGACTGCGCGATTGCGCAGTTCAAGCAACCGAGGGTCAAGATTGATCACTGAGACTACGCAGTGTGCAGCTCAGGCTAGACAAAAGGAAATTTCTGCACAACAATGTGTTGGACTTGTGGCAAGGATCACTGTAGGAGAGGTTTTCCACAACATTAGGGTGGCAGACCACAGATTTACAATGCTAAGGAGGCACAAACAATTGGGGATGCTTGATAGAGTATTCCTCAGATTTATGCAGCATTGGATAATATGCAGGTTGATCATCAGACATCTATTATCGAGATGGAAGGTAAGCTTTGTGATCAAGTTATTTCTATTTTGATTGACCCTGGATCTAACTATAGTTATACCAGTACTGACCAGGTGGATAAGTGTTGCTTGAATAAAGAAGTGCATACAGAGTTTTAGTTGGTGCAGTTGGCTAGATGTATTCAGAAAAGAGTTCATTATTGGCAGATATCTTGTGCATTTGAGTTGAATGTTATGTCTACATCAACACATCTAAATGTGCTTTTGTTGGGATCATATTGTATGTTGTTGGGTATGGATTGGTTCTACATTCATAGGACTAAGGTAGATTGTTGTGATAAGGCTATTGAGTGCTTGGACGAGGACGAAGAGAAGAGAATATTGTAGGGTAAGAAGAAGCCTACATCAATGAGAATGGTTACAACTATGTAGCAAAGAACAATAGCTTGAAAGGATGTGTATTGTTTGTAGATCATGTTTCTAGTGACAAAGGGAATGATGTTGAGGATGCTAAAGTCTTGAAGAGGTATCCAGTTTTGCAACATTTTCAGGGTGCATTTCCAGCATAGATTTCAAAGTTACCGCCTCATAGGGAAGTAGAATTTTCTATTGAGTTGATGCTGGGAGCAACACCATCATCTAAGACATCTTACAAGATGAGTACTCTAGAGTTAATGGAATTGAATTTTCAGCTTAAGGAAATGCTTGAGAAGGGATATATTAGGCGAAGTTTGTTGCCTTAGGGTGCATCGGTGTTGTTTGTGAAGAAGGAGGACGATACTCTTAGGTTGTGCATTGATCATAGGTAGTTAAACAAGGTGACTATTAAGAATAGGTACCCTTTTCCGTGGATTAACAACTTGTTTGATCAGTTGAAGGGAGAAACAATGTTCTTGAAGATTGATTTGAGATCAGGATATCATGAAGTATGCATCAAAGAATAGGACATCTACAAAATCACATTTCGAGACAGGTATGAGCATTATGAGTTTGTAGTAGTTCCTTTTGATTTGAATAAAGCTCCAACTAATTTCATGTGTTTGATGGATAGTGTGTTGCATCTTATTGACGGCTGGAAATTTGTCAACCAAGGGGATCTCCTCGATATGAAGTCCCAATCAGACCTCACACCATTTGGTGTAGGAGTCCCATTCGATATAAAGGCCCAATTGTCGAATCCTTAAAGATTTGGCTTGGCTCTAGCTGTGAGCACAAGAGAATGATGTAATGGTATCTTCAAAAAGCAAGGTGAGTGTGCCTGGTGAGTGTGTAGTGCAACTGTGTCTAGGGTCTCTTACTACAAAAGGGGGAAGAAAAGTGAGCCTCTAAGTGAGAGGTAATATTACCACCTAGGAAGAGATACAGATGAACCCAAAGGATTTGTCTAACATCCAGCGAAATAATCCACAACGGATGCGACAATCGTACAACCAACAAACAATGGAAGGTTTGTCTAACATCCATCGGAATAATCTACGACAGATGTGACGGTTGTTATAACCAATAAGTAAATAAAGATCTGTCTAGTATCCTACTGAATAGTCCACAAGGATGAGACAACAATAACACAAATTACAACACATTCTCAACAAGATAAAAACTAAAATAATCGAAATAGTTCAACTATCTTAGTACATGTGAAATCAAACATGAAATACAAACGTTCACATAATAGTCTTACAAACATTCATAATTCATGCATGAAGAATGTGTTGACCTCATAGGGTTTTTGTTATTAAGAAAAATTTCCAAGGCACATGTTTACATTGTACATCACTAGCCCTAGTAGTGGGACATTGGAGACACTCCTTGCTCCTCAAAGAACTAGCTCGTCTCTCTAATGCTTTGCGGGAGGAGCCAAGGTGAAAAATTCCCATGCTCATACAATGAGGGGGTATACATAACCAAGGGGTGAGGCTTACCCCTTGTGACTCTTTGACTCCCCTCATGATTGTTCAACTTCCTATGACTTTTCAACTTACACGACTCTTCATATTCATGTATATCCATTGACTTCCACCTTACAATACATTTAATTTACAATATACATGGCCCACAATAGTGATGTGGCTATGACAACTCATGACACAACTTGACATAACACTACTAACATGGATTGGCTTGATGATGTGACAATGTCAAGCTGTTATTGCTGGTGAGTGATAGATGTGTTCTTGGATACGTTTTCTCTTCTCCTCTACATAACTTGATGATGCGGGGTCTTCAATGGTCTTCAGTCTTGGGAGGTGGTTGAAAACTTGTGTTCCTTTGGTTGCTCTTGATAGGTCTGCTTGTAAGCCCAAAAACACATGAGTTTTTAAGCATGTTTCCCTCCTTATTCTCTTTCTTCATCATCTCGCCATGACTTGATAATATACCTGTTCCAACAATTCACTCATGACGGGATGACATCAATCTGGAAACTCCCTATCCTAAGATGATGCATTATTATCCATGAATTGAGCCCAGGACAAGTGACATGCTGGGAGAGAGGGCCCAATAACTGCGCATTATGAAGTTCCATTTGACTGGGAGAGAGATTGATCACTGAGACTGCACAGAGCGCAGCTTAGGCTTGACTGAGGAACTTTTCAGCATAGTCCCCACTAGGGAGAGAAATTACGCAGTGGCCACTAGGAGTCAGGATTGCGCAGCTCAAGGCAAAAGTGGCTGATGCAGGATGAGGCCTTGAGGCATTGAGTTATGTTATAAAGCTTCATGGGAAACATGTGTTTTGTTGGTTTATAAGTGCCATTGAACACCAAGGACGATGTTCCCCCAAGGGGGAGGGATTTATAACAACCACTGGTTGATTTCCTATGTAAATAAAAAAAAGACCGAGGTCATGGGATGCATATTCCAAGCTGAATGTTGGGTAAAAGATAGTGATGGGTATCACTGGTGCTTAATAAATGGCTATGGAAATTGGCAAAGGAAAAGTTGCATTAATTGACATTTATTTATGAAATAAATGAAAAATAGGAGAAAAGGAAGGTGAAGAGATACACATTTGCATGAGAGGGAAATTGAAGGAAAAATGAAGGAAAATGAAGACTATATAGGCCTCAATGATAAAAAGGATTATGAGGATCAATTGCTAGCCTTTGTCAGTTTTAAGATTTTGTCAGTTCAGTCATTGGCTCTCTTATTCATTCTCTCACACTCTTGCACACTTAGAGTATTCTTATATCACTTTGGCATACATTGTATTTGGGGAAAGAAGACAAAGGAAATTAGGAAAGCATAAGGGAGCAGTTGGATCAACACCTACAACTAGATTACTTTGCAGGTAACAGGCTTCATGTGTGATTTACTTGCTGATTTATGGATGCATGGTATATGCATGTGATTTTCTGGTTATGTGTTGTCATTAACATGGAGATTTTCCTAGATTGATAATGGTTTTAGCTTTGTCTTTCCTTTTACTAGATAACCATGGTCTTGTGGATTTTTCCACTTGATTGGTTTTTGATTGGTGCTGATAATTCCTTATGGTTGTGGGTTGGAACAAATGCTCTGGAAGCCCAAGAATATCTTGGGTTGAGTTACTAGTCTTGGAGCCTAGGTTGGAACAATTGCTCTGGAGCCCTTGGTGGGTTGAGTTAATCTTCAAAAACTCAAAATAATTAATCTATACAAATTTAACAATTTAAATATGTCATTGATATAATTTTTAGTGAAATAACTATTTATTTTAAACAAAATGGGTAGAGATTTGTATCATTAAGAAAATATGGATTACAGGGTGAGAACTTTTGCATATTCCAATTAGTCCCTTTCCAACCTAAAACCCCCAATATCTAGACACATTTACATTCCATTATTTATTATTTTTGTTTTGATTTAGTCTAGCTTCTTGTTTTTCTTAGAGAAGTACTTTTTCCTTTCTTCCTAACTTGAGTCCAGCCCATGTTTTCTACATTATTCCATGTGGTTTCCATAGGGGATATGTTTTCCATGAGGGTTTGCTACTTTACCACTTAGTCTAAAGAATCTTCACTGGCATGTAATTTTTCCCGATTGACTTTTGTTGCCTCTAATGCATTTTCTTTAACAATATGGTTCTTTCTTATCCTAAGACTCTTTCTCTTTGTATACAGTATAATGATCTCCTTGAGCCTTTTCCCACCAATTAAACCTTTGTTGCTCTGACGCTTGAGGCAAATTTTTTATTACATGCCCTATTTCATAGCATTCTCTACACCAGAATGAAACATTTTCATAGTTGAGCTTTTGGACCCATACATAATTTGGGGTTGTCAAATTGATCTTAGTGGCAAAATCCTTATTGAAATCCATCTCCACACAAATTCAAGCATAAGTAGTTTTATAATAATTTCCTGTATCTGGGTTGCAACAACAGAGCATTTTCAATAGAGGATAACAATTGGAGATTCCAAAGATGCGAGCATAGGTTTAGAAGCCTTACCCAGATTGGAGCTGTGGAAATTGATGTCATTACCAGATCAAAGGTGGGAGACAAGGGATGCATGAAGAGATAGGCACTATCCCAGAACCACAACCCAAATTCGCAAATGGCCTTCTTGTCTTCAATATTGTCGAAAACAACAACGAAAAAACCTTGAGCCATGGGATAAATATTCAGATAATCTGCTAAACAAGGTTTCCATCTCTCAAAGATCCATTTATGAGCTGTAGCCAAAATCCATTAAACCTGCAAACCAAATCTTGTTGCGAAAAAACTTTTCACAACTTAAAGCTTCCTCCTCCGAAGGAACATTGAAGGAAGGGACTTCTTGAACTAGCAGGAGGCCAGGTCCAAATTTCAAAATGGAACTATATGAAATCCAAGAAGAACTTGCTTTTCCAACAACCATTCTTGCAAAAGAAAGTGTCTTCATCACTAAATCACTATAATCAATTAAAGAAAAACCCTAGTGGCTCGAAGGGTTTTCAGATTTCCTCCCATCTCCATCATAAAATAACTATTTTTGTTAATTAAAATGAATCAACCCATTAAAGAAAAACCCTAGTAGCTTGAAGGGTTTTGAGATTTCCTCCCATCTCCATCATAAAATAACTATTTTTGTTAATTAAATGTATTTTAAAACAAATAATAGATTTAGAATCTCAAAAGCTCAAAACTCTTAAATATATCATTTTAACCATTTTTGATTGAATTTTGAATAAAACTTATTGAAAAAATTACCTTAAAAAAAACATAAAACATATATACTACACTAATAAGAAATATTGAGATATATACATTCATAAACTTTTATACTAATCAAATTAATTTTCAAATAATTTTAATTAAAAAAGTTTCATTAATTAATTTACAAAGAATAATTTAAATACATAATATTATACTTTATGTTAAACATATTATTATCAAATTTCATTAATTATTAGTTTGAGTGAGTTTGAGTGGACTAATGATTAAGACTATGTGTTTCCTCCTAAAAAGTCACACTGTGAAAACTAGAGAAAATAAAATATGTAGAGTGAAATCCACTGTCTTTAAATGGGATAATAATATAATAATTGAAAAATAATTTTTCATTATCAAATTTATAAAAAAGTTTTGTTTTGTTTTTTTTTTTAAATAATCGATAATTAAATTTGTTAAATATTAATTATCAAATGTTCTTGAGTCTCCCACCTTTCCTTTCAGTGAAATGAAATGATTTTTTAAAGTTCACCAACTGATCCGGATTTAAACAGGAAAGCAATAGATTACAGAGATAACCATAAATACAGATATGCGATAACCATAAATAAAGAGATGCAACGGAAATAACACTTCATTTCATTAATGGAAAATACCGAAATATGCTTACAACCAGAATTGGAAATAAACCAGCTAGGACGATGGTAGTTTATCTCTGAGAAGAGATGTGTGGCTACATGTCTCTGAACTGTTCCGAACTTGTGTTACAATGAGGCTCGAAGGCCTATTTATTATTGAGAAACAATGGAAAACCCTTCACATTCCAAAACCGACCCTTAGAAAATGAAACCCCAAATTGGGGGCTCCGTTTTGGGTAAATTGGTACATCAATTTCCCGGGGTCGTAACTTTGGCATACGATCTTCGTTTGACGCGTATGATAGCTCGTTAGAAAGATCTATCCGAGAACTACCATTGTTGTAACGGGCGACATCGGTCCATTGCATGGACCCATTGCATGGACCCATGTTGCCCCTGGATTCCCCAAAAAACGTCGTTTAGGGCCTCAAAATGGCTCTGGAAGTTCAGGACCCGAAAAACTGATAAAAATAGTAAGTTGTGCTACAATTAAGGAAACTGAAAATGCTGAAAGAGACAATTGTGGGGGTCCAAATGGGATAGGTGGGTGGCCACCAACATCAACTTGGATCACCAACTAAAAATAGTCTATGAGACCATTAGTTCCATGTTTTTAGCTTTTTGCAATTCAATCCTTTTCCGATTCAAATTGATGATAAGCTGACCCAACCTTCCAACAATCCCCTAGCTAAAAAACAATGCCAAAAAACTGATACTAACATCACCCCAAGACTAATTCAATTATTCCTAAAATAAATAAATAAATGAATGTTCTGATTTAGTTTCACCTAAAATTATAACAATGCTTATCCATGCTTATACCACACAGAAGAATCTGTCTCAAAGGATTTTCCCAAAATCAACTTAGAGAGACGTTTAAAACTTCGATGCAATCCGTTATAACCTGCGGAAATCTATGCATCAATCTATCTAACAAAAGTTCATAATGGATAATTTGGACAACGGAAATCTATCTGCGAATCTATGTAACAATGGTTCATAATGGATAATCTAGACGGCAGTTCACTTATCAGCTCAATACCTCTGGAATCAAATCATCAATTTGTTGAAGATCGTTTGATTGGATTATTCAAAGTTCAAATCTATATGTATATAATCTTATTCAAAATTAGAAATAAGATTTGTGGGGATTAAACTTCACACTTAATTGTTAAAACCTATCTTTTAAGTTAGAACACATCCTCAGAACAGAATATTGTATCAAAATTAGTTACTCCTGGTAACCACGAGCAGGGAAAACGTTTTCTTGTTAAAATATTATTTTTCAATAACGGCATAAGCCCCTGGTTAACTCCATTAACGACATGTAAGCTTTATGCCACAAATTTCACAGCATTACTTTTGACCAGAGATTATAGTAATGACCAGTGAAAGGACAAGTTTCAGGATAGACTTGCACCAAAAACCACTAAAAGGATGAGCTTTCACTTAAATTTATGAACACAAAAACTACGCACCTCGAAGGGCGGAAGCGACGCGTGTCCGGCCAGATTAACAACGGATGACCCCATGACGGCCCTATAGAGCGGCTCGGCCGTGTTATAAGCAGCAAGCAGAGCCAATCCATAGTTATAATAGCGGGATTGCAAGCAAAATCTCTTCACGGAGAAAACCTTGACGACGTTCTGGATGAGATAAATCCTGTAACAAAGTAAACACCAGAGAACCAAATGCGATACAGAAACCACCAGCGTTTCAGTGGCGCAGGGCGTGTAAGCGCCGAGGGTACTTTGTGCGAGGGTTGTCCAGGCGCCGTTCACCTCGGGCCTGCAGTACCAGTCGAGAGAGTTTCTGAAAGCCATTGCTAGGCTACACAAGCTCGCATCAATTTCCGCTATATCAGAAATCCGGCTAGTTTTAAAGGAGGTATGGTTGAACACGTGTACTAGGACCGGCAGTTGAGCCGGCCGGACGAACTTGCCCTAGTCAACCATTTCCACCCAAGTGGAAGAATGCAGCGTTCGTTGTCTTGATGTCTTTTCAAAATAAAATACTCTTAAACCCGGGCCCCATGGAGTAAATAATCAAATAAACTAAATTGGATATAAATAAATTAAATTATTTTTAAAAAATAATAAATTTTAAATATAAAAAATTAACTATATAATTTTGCATTATTTTAGTGGAACTAAATAATATAATTTAACCAAAAACCAATTGGCAATAACTAGAAATAATAATTTAAGTATTATATATAAAAAAAAAAAAATAAAGAAAAAAAAATAAATCGAAATGTAATAATTAAAAAGACAGAAAATTTTTTATATAACCATTTAAAAATGACAAAATAGATTTTCTATGTAATGAATTAAAAAGATAAAAGGACTTCATGTTGATTTTTTATTTGATATTTTTCTTCACGAAAACTTATTCCAATAATTAATAATTTAAACATTATATTAAAAAGATACCAACCAGTGTGGTTCATCGTCAGGACAAGTTTAACCAAAAAGAATACAAAGTGGACTTTTCATGTTGATTTTTTATTTGATATTTTTTTCTTCACGGAAACTTATTCCAATAATTAATAATTTAAACATTATCTTAAAAAGATACCAACCAGTGTGGTTCATCGTCAGGACAAGTTTAACAAAAAAAAAATACAAAGTGGACTTTTCATGTTGATTTTTTATTTGATATTTTTTTCTTCACGGAAACTTATTCCAATAATTAATAATTTAAACATTATATTAAAAATCTTTTTGTCGACGAGTTTCGAACCAACCAGGAGAGAGTTTCTGAAAACCATTACTAGGCTACACAAGCTCGCATCAATTTCCACTATATCAGAAATCCAAAAAGTTTTAAAAGAAGTATGGTTGAACACGTGTACTAGGACCGGCTCACCGGACGAACTTGCCCTAGTCAACCATTTCCACCCAAGTGGAAGAATGCAGTGTCTTGATGTCTTTTCAAAATAAAATACTCTTAAACCCTGGCCTTATGGAGTAAATAATCAAATAAACTAAATTGGATATAAATAAATTAAATTATTTTTAAAAATAATAAATTTTAATTTATAAAGTTTAACTATATAAATTTTGCAATTATTTTTGGTGAAATCTAAATAATATGAGTTTAACCAAAAACCAGCTTGAGTGGGCCTAATGGTTAAGAGCATGTGTTTTCTCCTAAGAGGTCACAGGTTCAAAACCAGGTAGAGTATGTATGCCTTCGTAGACTTAGCAGTAGCAGTCAAATCGCTGCGCTGAGGTGGGTCCCTTGTCCCACAAACAAGGGGGTCTCATACACCAATTTGGTGTCTAGCTTGGCTGTGACCTTAAAAATGGCTATTATTATTATTAAAAAAAGAAAAGAAAGAAAAATAAATAAACCTAGATGTAATAATTTAAAAAGACAGTGAATTTTTTATATAACAATTTAAAAATGACAAAATGGACTTTTTATGTAATAATTTAAAGAATACAAAGTGGACTTTTCATGTCGATTTTTTATTTGATATTTTTTGTTCACGGAAACTTATTCCAATAATTAATAATTTAAACATTATATTAAAAATCCTTAAAAATGGCTATTATTATTATTAATAAAAGAAAAGAAAGAAAAATAAATAAACCTAGATGTAATAATTTAAAAAGACAATGAATTTTTTATATAACAATTTAAAAATGACAAAATGGACTTTTTATGTAATAATTTAAAGAATACAAAGTGGACTTTTCATGTTGATTTTTTATTTGATATTTTTTTGTTCACGGAAACTTATTCCAATAATTAATAATGGAGTTGTCTATAATAAAGTGGACTTTTCATATCGATTTTTTATTTGATATTTTTTTGTTCACGGAAACTTATTCCAATAATTAATAATTTAAACATTATATTAAAAATCCTTAAAAATGGCTATTATTATTATTAATAAAAGAAAAGAAAGAAAAATAAATAAACCTAGATGTAATAATTTAAAAAGACAATGAATTTTTTATATAACAATTTAAAAATGACAAAATGGACTTTTTATGTAATAATTTAAAGAATACAAAGTGGACTTTTCATGTTGATTTTTTATTTGATATTTTTTTGTTCACGGAAACTTATTCCAATAATTAATAATGGAGTTGTCTATAATGCGACTTTTTGGAGATTCCGGTGAAGGAATCCGGCGAAAAAAATGAGGTTAAATCATGATTTTTAGCAGTTAAAATGGTTTTTTAACTGCATATTTGGATTCAGCGCCCTGAAAAACCCCTGGGAGCCTCTGATTGTGCAGAAACTAGCTATCAAACTTGGGATTCCAATGAATTGCTGCCGGATTTTGACCGGAAAAATCCGCCGGAAAGGCTTTCAAAAAGTCGCGTTATAGACAACTGCATTTCGCTGCTGCTCTCCGATGAATTTAGCGGGTGGGGAACTAGCTGGAGCGAGGATGCGGACTCCGCAGAAGACACGGCTGCGTTGTTGGCATCTGACGTGGCATGGATCGGTAAGTTCTCCCAAGACGGTCTCTCGTTCAGAAGCAGCCTCGTAAAGGAACCGAATTTTGGCATTGCTGGTTTTTGTCAGGTGCGCTGCACGTCAGTAGCTGACGGTGACGGGACCTCCAGCTGTGAGCACGAGACCATCCCCGGAGAATCGAGTCAGTTTGAAACAATCGGCACAGCACCCAATCGTCCAACTGACAAAGGAGAGAGCAAATTAATTAGCCAGAAAACTTAATTTAGTTAACTTCTATAATTTTTATTGGATATGCAGGTTTAATTATAAATAAACACACGCACCTCGAATTATGGAATGGTCTTAAAGTGATTAAATATTCTGAAAATCTTTGGCTTATGTCTTATAAATTCTTTAAAGTTCTACAGTATTCTGAACTTTTTAATGGTGATTAATTACGATGCAGATTGTAAATCTACACTAATGTTATATAATTTGAAAAATAATTGAATTTTTAATATTTTATAATTCTAGAATATCTAGATTCAAAAGAAATGAAAAATTTCACTCCACTAATGTTCTATAATTGCTAAAATATTCTAGAATTTGAAAGAAAAATGAGAAAGTTCACTAATATTCTATGTTTTTTAAAATATTCTAAAAAATCATAGAATATTCTAAAATTTGAAAGACTTTTTGTCATCAAAACAATTAAAAATTAAGAATGAAAGGGTTTTTTATTGTCACCAAAATAATTATAAATTGACACACTACTTTGATTAAGGAATTGTCATTTTAAAGTGATTGCATATTGTGAAATTATGTTCTATAATTTCTAGAATATTCTAGAATTTGAAAGAAAAATGAGAAAGTTCACTAATATTCTATGATTTCTAGAATATTCTAAAATTTGAAAGACTTTTTATCATGAAAACAATTAAAAATTAAGATAAAAGGGTTTTTGTTGTCACCAAAATAATTATAAATTAACACACTACTTTAATAAAATAATTATAAATTAACACACTACTTTGATTAAGGAATTGTCATTTTAAAGTGATTACACATTGAGAAATTTTTTGAAAATATTAACTTATATGACATATATTTCTAGAATATTCTAGATTGTGTAATGACTTAGTGTAGATTAAATTGAAAAACAACTTCTAGATTATGTAATGACTTAGTGTAGATTAAATTGAAAAACAACCTTAAAGGTCATTTTTTTAATTGAATTGCATATTCTAAAATATTATGAAAATCTTCATTAATGTTTTATAAGTCATTCTTTTAATTGAATTGCATATTCTAAAATATTATGAAAATCTTCATTAATGTTCTATGAAAATCTTCAGTTCTATAAGTCTATGAAAATCTTCAGTTCTATAAGTCATTCTTTTAATTGAATTGCATATTCTAAAATATTATGAAAATCTTCATTAATATTCTATAATTTTTAATTGAATTGCATATTCTAAAATATTATGAAAATCTTCATTAATGTTCTATGAAAATCTTCAGTTCTATAAGTCTATGAAAATCTTCAGTTCTATAAGTCATTCTTTTAATTGAATTGCATATTCTAAAATATTATGAAAATCTTCATTAATATTCTATAATTTTTAATTGAATTGCATATTCTAAAATATTATGAAAATCTTCATTAATGTTCTATGAAAATCTTCAGTTCTATAAGTC
>APFE031368018.1:322443-380405 GCA_000404065.3 Pinus taeda
AATAAAACAAATTCAATTTTTAAAATTTATTTATTATTTTCTACAGAGTTTAAATTACTATTAAAAAATATTGGTTTTGAATTATGTGACAATGTGAATGAAATTGCTTACTTCTATATAAAATACATTATTTAATTTTATAATAAATTGGTATTATTAAACAATAATATTTAAAACAATGTATTAACTTAAAGCAATTGTTGAATTGAGGCTTTTGTGATCCATATTAAGTTTAAGCTAGATTTTTCGGCTTAAATCACAAGATATTTGATTTGTTGATGGGTTTTGAACCAACCAGTGTGGTTCATCGTCAGGACAAGTTGAATGAACTGCTATGACCAAGTAACGACTATATTTACAACGGCTAGATTTGACAACATTAGGGGAATAACCAAAATTTAAATAAAAATTAATTAGAGTGGTTAAATTCTTAAAAATTAATGGGCCCTTTTTTAAACACTTATAAATATATCTCAAAAATAATCATAACCTAAAATAATTTACATAACTAGTTAGTTATCAAAGTTGATATATCTAAAAAGATAGAGTAACTAATGGTTAATTATAAATATCTAGATATATAAGTCAAAGGGACTATTCCATCCATTAATGAATATTAAAATAATTATAAACTAAATCAATTTTAATAATAGTTAAATAAAGAAGTTATCCAAATAAGGAGTAATAACGTAATTTAAAATTATGATGTTATAAATATGTATATAAAATATAAACTAAATTAATTTAAATAAATAGTAAGATATTCAAGTTATTAATCTTAAATATTGGAGTAAAAGTTAATTATAAAAGTTATTAATTATTACACGGTATAAATAATAAGTTTATATTATTAATTAAACAACAAACAAAAATATTTAAAAAATGAATGAGTGAGTTATCATTTTCCCTTCTACCACACTCGACATCCCATCTTTTTACATTTACATATGCGTATTTTATATATACTCAATATAACCATTTAAATATAAAACCCAATATTTCAAAAATCATTACAAACTAAGAATGAATATAATATATATATATATTATATATATAATATATATATATATATATACTAATGAGGTTAAAAAATAATTATAATTTAAACAATATATATAATAAGTATTTACCTTTTTTCATAGGAGTGATGTCTTACGTGGTACTTTTAGTCTTTCAAAGCTCAATTTAGAAAATTTCCTCTGGTTTATGCTGTAATTGGCCTCAATTAATCAAGTTTGCTTTTTCTTGGCACCTAAAATTTGACTTTGAAATGAGTTTTTTTAATTCTTAATACTGAGACTTATGTCAAATGGTTAGTAGTAAACTTGTGATTTTTCAATCCAACCCCAAATTTGGCCTAAGCAAGCCCAAAAACCATAAATTTATGAAATGTCATTCTATTTAACATTGCCAAATATCCATCTATTGCATCTATTCTCAAATAAATATATGTTTTTGTTAATTCCAATTTTGATGCTTTTGTTAAACACATCGTGGACAACTTGTGATATTCTACCCAATTCATACCTAGTGTTGAAATTGGGCTCTAATACTACCATTCAATGTCCTTGACCACCACCAGCGAGCAATACCACTACAGCATAATAAAAATTAAATTAATCTGTGGAAGGGTATGCAACAAATTTTTGCTATAATTTAATTGGCACCTCGCAATTATAACTATTATAAAATGTTGCACATCATGTCATATATGTACTATTCATCACATATAAAATATAGATAAATACACAACACAAAATAAATGTACTTTAACATCACGGAGAAAGTAAATATTCCCCAACAACATATTAACTAGAACTACAAATGAACTGTAAATTACCCAAAATCCCAAATGTGGTTAAACATGAAAATAATAACCATACACAATACATGACAGATTAGCCATGCCCAGCCATACATAAGAACATAGAGTGGAATGTTCATGGATATGACCCTAGATAGTGCTTATAGCCATATCTATCACATAAATAATTCAATGGCATTCAACTACAACAATTTCCCCAAATTAGGTTTTAAAATTGAAATGCATAAATGTAAATAAAAATACATAGAAATACATCATGGAACATTGTACTTATCTATATTAAAGAGCCAATTGGTTGTAGGCTCTCCACATTCCTCCCATTCATAGATTGTGTGGCTCATAATCTCAGCCACTAGTCACCCTAAGCTGAGGCAACAACTCCAAGAAACAATGAACAAATAATAACCAAAACCATGGCCTCAACACCAGTCCTAACAACCTCAATCTCCAACTACAAGATCATGTTCCCCTGACCAGCACCCAAGTGGCATAGCCTGAATCCCTCAACGCTGCCCACCTTCTAGGGTGACTTACAGTTGGCCAGGACAATATCGAGATATTGCTCCAAGAGGTTTGTTGTTTCCCAATGTCCAAGTGTTGAACAATCAAACTAAAATCTCCATAGCTTGTTCCAGAGTCCTAAAAAGGACTTACGAGCGATCTCCAACTAAGTTCCTAAGAAAAAATCCATGGCACCAAGACATAAATAGGGCTAAGAAACCCTTGGAGCATCAAGCTCCCAGAGCTAATATAGGGGCTCACATAAAATACAGATGCATCCATATGGTATAGTTAACTTAATAACCGCACATCGGCTAATTCCATATTCCAACCCTAGGACTCACTGTCCATCAGTCACCAAAACTGAATTTTCTCTCCAGCTTGAATAAATAATAATACTAAAAACTCCCACTCCTTTTTATATGCATGGCCCCAACTCACCATGTGGTACTTCACTAAAACCACGCAAGCCGCAAAATGCACACTTAACCAAAAACCCCATTTTTATCTCTAAATCGGATCCATACTCTTTTCATAAAATAAACTTCAGATCCAACCTTATTTTTATTATTAATAATATTTAATTACACTATAATTTTAAATCTAACCTCTAAAACCTCACAACCATTACAGCGTGTCCATCTAAACACGCTAGCCACACAACTATTTACTACCGCTGCATAGACATGCAAGCCTCATGATATCATTTAAGCCTACCAACCTATTAGTCAAATACATCCGACTTATACCCTAAATATCAATACATATTTAATTACCTCATGAACGGTGGGGGTTATTACAACACGCATGACAAGATGCAAGGAGAGCGAAGGATACAATGGGTGGAGATATATCTTTACAAAAAAATTATTTGAATGCTTTATCTTTTCAACATGGTGGTGTTGAGTTAAGGAGATCGATGTAGATTTTGTTGCAGTGGCATTCTTGAATTCAAGGCGTAGCTTTAGAAAACCCAAGGATACACTTACTTTTTTAATAAACTTTTGTTCATCAACCAGTTTTAAAATTTTGGTCACGTCCTTTAGTATTGTTCTCAGATAATTTGCATATCCACATTCAAATATACAGTTCGTGAATGAGATAGGAGGTTGTTGCGTCACAGTGGCACGACGATCCAAGTACTTTTTAATAAAATTTTCGTGAGAGCCTTTAACATGGTTGTTGTGGTGAGAGACTTTAGTATTGTTGTTGATATTTACTTACGCATTTAAGAGAGTGTTAATTAGATGGATGTTCATTGCATTGTAGTGCCATCCTTGAATTCAAAGGCACAACTCTGGAAAACCCTCGGATTCGTGCACTTCAAAAAACGAGATTTTGGTCCAGTATATTTTATATTTAAATGTTTTAAGAATATCTTTCAGTATTTCAGTGTTTTAGTAGAAAGAAAAAACCAATAGAAATTTATATTAATAATAGGTTGTTTATATATAGCAAATATTTCAATAAAATATTATTTTCTAGTAAATTGGTTTTAAATACAATTGTTTTTAAATATTTTAGACTTTGAATCTTTATTAGAAACATTTTTACTGGATAAAAAAACATATATCTTTACTATATTTCTATGAGAATAATAATTTTAATTATGGAAAAAACAAAAGGAACTACATCTAGCAAAAATACTTATGAGAAATAGAATATCCCAGAGAAAAATAATATCTGCCATTGAAGTAGGCTGAATAGTTTATCTCCCTAGGTTGATATTTGTATCCAACCTTTGATAAAGCATTATTGATGCCATTATGTTCCTGGTATATATGGGAAAATGTCAGCCCACAGAAAAGACCAATCATCAACCTAATTTTTTTCATCTAGTTTGAAAGCAAAGGAGGATCAAAGGAAGATCGCTCCATGGCCCAATCTATAACCGCTATAGAGTCGCCAAATACATCCATCTTCTTAATGGCTAATCATTTAGCTCAATATAAGACTCCCCAAAGTGTAATGATCTCTTTCTGAGTGTTGGATCCCACCCCATTGTTCCAACATAAATGAAAATAATGACCAGACTTTAAAACAATGTATGCCCCGTTACCACAAATATTTTTATTTGCAACCCCATTGAAAAACCCCACAACGTATCTGCCCCAGACATCCACAAGATGGATGCACCTTGGAGGTCCCTTATTGGCCACAAGTCTAATTTTATTGAAGTATGCACATTTATTTTTGCAGATGAAATTGATATCTAGTGGAATATTTTAAAAAATACTAGCATTTCTACTCCCACGGATGTTGAAATCCAATCGGAGGAAATATTTAAAGTGTTCAACACTCCAATCCAAATGGAGACCACAAATGTTGGTATATTATTCTGCTAAGCCAACCACCCAAAACATTTTAACTTTAGGGGGAGGTTCCAATTCCAAATTTTCATGAACCACCATCTATCCACAAAACAATGATGAGAAAGTGTAATATACTTGCAAGCCTCCTTAATAGAGATCTACCCTTGAATAATCTTACCATCCCATGTGAAAACATCCTCCTTTTCCCCAACGTGATACCAACCATAGATAATTTATACACATACTTGTCCCATATCTAAACCAATTCCCCATATAAACCCAAATCCAAAGAGCTAATCCAAGAAGGATATTGAAAAATGGGGTCATATACCACTTGAATATGGCTTAAAAAATACCCAAATTATGAATATATCTAATAAGAGAAATAGGTAGAGTATGATTACTAGAGTATCCCCTAATAGGATCAGACCAATCTCCACTTGTGAGCCCGATCCAATCTCCCATCAAGTTTTCAATCAACCAATGTTTTATTTTCATCAAGCCATTTTGTATGTATGAAATCGAGCAAGGAACCCAAATCCCAGCCTTTATCCACTCAATCATCGATAAATTCCTAAGGTATTTCTCCTTTATAATACTTTGCCAAATTCCATTACTATATAATACATGCCACACGCTTTTCATCACCAATGTCCAACAAAATGCTTAAGTATTCAATATACCCCATCCACCATCCTCTAATCAAACCAGATGAATCTTATTGCCATCATTGGAACCTTCCCAGATAAATTAAAAATGATGGAATTTATCCTCCCGATGATATTGCCGACATTATGTAAAGGCGCATCCAATATACAGTGATACTCTATAAGACTGCTTGGACCAGAATCAACCTGCCCCCAAGTGTCAACCATGTTAGAGACCAAGTTGACAATCTGCGTTCGAATTTTTCAATTAGCCAACTCCAATCTAGTATGTCAGTTTGTCTAAATGTGTTTATGGTAATAGCATTTTGCATGGCCATATAAATCTATCACATGATATGATGACATATTTCACTGATCTCAAATTTTGATCATTGTAAACGAATTATCTTAATCCCAATCATATAATTTTTTAAACAAAAATATTAATTAGATCTATTTATTTTTCTAACCTTAAATGAAAACTAACCTTTAATATTTTTAATATAAATGATTTAAATATTAATATTTTTTCAATTACTAAAAAATATCTTATTATAAAATAGAGTTGTCTATATGTGAGACTTTTTGGAGTTATTGGTTGGAGTCCGACGAAAAAAATTGTGGTGAAATCTTGATTTGTCTTGTTTAAACTGGGTTTTTTACTACATATATGGATTTAGCTCCCTAAAAAACCCTTGGGACATTTCGTTTGTGAAAATTTCACCTGTCAAACTTGTGATTTCAATGAATCTATGCCATATTATAAACAAATTAGATCGGAAAATAAACCTGAAACTTTTCAAAAAGTCTCACTTACACACAATACCTTAGGAAATTCAAAAGATATGTATTATGTATATAAGCCAATTATATAAAATTTAATTGTTTTCTTATATATAATTATTGCATTCAGAAATATCATAAATTTTACCAATTAAATTATGTATACATTATATTATATTATTATCCAATTTTAAGGTCACAGCTAAGCCAGACACTAGATTGGTGTATGAGACCCCTTTGTTTGTGGGACAAGGGACCCACCTCTGTGCAATGATTTGACTGCTAATTCTACGAAGGCATACATACTCTACCCCCCTCTGGTTTTGAACCTGTGACCTCTTAGGAGGAAACACATGCTCTTAACCATTAGGCCCACTCAAGTTGTATAGAAAAAAATGAGAGCTGCAAAATATTATATATTTTATCAATAAAAATTGACTAAAATAAAAAAAAAAATCTTTGAAGTCTTTTTTTTGGGTAGTTAATCTACAGAAATTTGAATAGTGATATTTTCACAAGGAGTGCTTTAATAGTATAAAAATACCCATTCACCGTCAATTCAAAGATTCATATGCCAAATTCTTTAAAATTTTATTTTTAATAAAAAAATATAAAAAATTTCATGTGTGTGTGTGTGTCTGTAAAAGAGTTTTATCTCATTAGAGGCTAAAAATATATATGTTATATTTTTTCGTGGTTTTCCACTAGGGAAACCAAACCAAATTAGTGATCTAACCAAATCTTAAGTTAGGCATCAAAAAACAAGACATATTTTTTGTAAAAGACAAAAATATTACAAAAATTTCATCAGGCCCATGGCTAGCCAAAACAAGCATATCGAAAGAACTAGAAAAACTAACATAAAAGTAATCAACAGTGGAGTAAGAAAAATTCATCAACCTGCTTTTGGATACTTTGATTCATCAACCATGATGGGCTCTTTTTTTCTCCCTAGTGCGTCTGATTTTGGAGGAAGACCTAGGTGGCCTTCAATCCCGTGAAGACGTGACCCATTATCTGTGACTCGTCTAATGTAATTAGTATCTCCTTTCAGGATTCATTAATGTCAAGAAGAACTCTCCCAAGAAACATTTTCACGTGCCAGAAGATGTCAATAGTGTGCATGAACTGATTAAGTCTTCTCATGGTGTGCTTAATCTTTGGTATTCACTTAACAAATTTACCTACAATCTCAATATCTAAATTACATTCCCTCTCCATACTGATGCCATGTTTTTCCTCAACTATCTCTTCCTAGATTTAAGGCAGGGTGTGGTCTCTATATCTTCATGTTGAAGACTTCACTCTTTGTTGGGAACATGAATTCATTTCATAATAGTAGGAAGCACCCCTATGTGAACTGGCTCTTTATCTCGGCATGCTTGGATTCCACAAAATGCTTGGGTCAAATTTGAGTCTCATAGGTGTAATCAAGATGGAAACAATAATCTAGAGGTTTAAGGGGATCTTGAGGTGATAAGGGAACCCACAAACATCAAGCTGAGTAAGTGAACAAAATGTAAGAGGAGGATGAAGTGACAATGAGAGAGAAGAGACTGAGGATGCATTCACAAAGGAAAAATGATACACCTAACCCATGCCTAAAGGAGAGCCTAGATTCTTGGGGTAGAAGGAAGAAGATATATGCATAGGGGAGATTCTATGCCATGAGATAAAGACTTGAGCCAAAGAACAATGGAATCTCTAGATAGAGTTGTGTTCGTGAAATAAAAGGGAAAGATAAAATTATTAACAAAAAAGTCAGAGTGAAGCCATGCTCTAAATAGTAATGGAAAGGGAAGAGAGAGAAGTTGCATTGGCTAGCCAATATATAGACAAAAATTTAGTTGTCTTGCATCAAAATCCAAATTATGACCTTGCAACTGTAATCATCAATAATGAAATTCCATAATTGTGCAAAGCTCAGGAATGTGAACCTGGATTGTGCCAAGGTCGATTAATGTTTCTTTTGCAAGTGTAACAACTGCCAAAATGACAAATGATCATGATACAACAAGCATACAATAATTCACAAAGTCTTATATAAACCCTTCGCCTTTATCTCTATGTCATGCAATTAATGCCATTTTTTTTTGTAAACTAAACCAATTATGGTGCATTACCCTAGAAGATGTACTAATAAACCTTTATTGTCACCTTTATCATTTAAGTGTTCCATAAAGACCATGGGGAAGGCTAACCACATCCCACATTTATTCGTAGGCCATGCCCTCCCACACTTATCATATCCTTCATACCCAATACAAGTATTTAAATTTTTCATATTATTAAAATATTAATATTTAATATTTAATTTTTTGATTTCATTATATACGTAAAATTGTATATTGATTGGTATTATAATAATATTAAAAATTATTAATATTTTTTTTTTTTTTTAAAAAATATAATACATATTTTTTAATTATTTTAAAATAAATAAAAAATTATTTATGTATTCTTATATTTATTCATTTTTTTTTAAAGTCTACAAGGCCTATAAAATTTTTCTACAAATCAACTAGCTCTAATAACATGTAGAAATTCCCACTGTAGATCACCTGACAATGCAATATACTAAAGCAAAATACTTGATCCACTTCTACAAACAATTATGTGGGAGCTTAACCGAATTGAGCAAGATCAATTGAACACATATAATTGATAAGAAGAAATCAATCACACATAACACAGAAGAAATAACCCGGGGAAAGCCTTAGCCTAAAATCCCAACTTTGTATTATCATACAAGTGGAAATATAGCCCGTATTACAAAAAGAATCAACTCAAAATCTATCATGCTCTCTCTGCAATACCTCTGTTACTCATAGACAGTCAAAGGCCTCTATCTAACCTTTGGTCTGCCCTACAAGCCTCCTATTTATTTGCGCAATTTTGATTGGGGTCCAGTGCAGCCACTTGTGTGAATTGGCCTCTTCACACACTCACTAACCTTTGATCCAACTACGCAGTCCTAAAGGAGATAAATCCTCATCATGGATGAGCTTCCTATATAGGAAAAATATTCATTCAACTGATAGTACACTATCCCTTCTCTAATCTCAACTAGGTCTTTATCTGAATTGACATGCATGAGTCATCCATGAGTGAATACTCAGTTATTTGAAATACATTAGTTACATGCATGCAAGCATTAACTAACTGAACTCTCATTAATTTAACACACTGTTAAATTAATCTAACTGGACTTGACTCAGTTAACTGAGCCAACTAATTACAACTCAATATTACAACTCATCCTTATCTCTTTAACTGATGGACAAATTCCTCAATTAATAGATAAATTGTTACATGTCCTCACATAGACTTCAAGTTTGATTTTCCTTAACTAATTAACTCAAGATGAATTAATTAATTAATTTACAAACTATTGTTAATATTCAATTCGAATTTTACTTCCTATTTTTAGTCCAGGGACTGACTAAAATAGGAATCCATCATGAATTGCTAAAAATAGAATGCTACTTTTAGCACTTCCATTTTTCATTCCCTGTTGCCCAATCTAGTACTGGTACCCAAACTGCTATTTATAGCAATGCTATTTTTAGCACTTCTATTTTTAGCATTTCTTGTTGCCATTTTCAACAAGGCCTTGGATAGATGGTGATTGGTGCTCTATTAAGACACTTATTGATGTGAAGTCACCAGCTCAATTGCCTGCTTCAATTGGGGTGATATATTGGACATGATGAATATGTAGTCCTGCGAAGCTTACAAAAAAAAATCTTTAAAATTTTTTACCATAATATACAACTATTCCTCTGATAAGGTTAGCTCAATTGGTCAAGTCACCAGCCTTAAAGAAACTATTCCTTTGATAGGGTTAGCTCAACTGGTCAAGTCACTGTCCTTAAAGCAACATTTCTATTGAGAGAACACAAGTTCAATTCTCATAACTCTTCAGGTCAGGCTCCCTGGTTGAGTTGACAAGAAGTGATCCCTTCAAATGGTTCTGTTGTTACAAATATTTCGTGGAAGTAGTTGTCACCGATCTATGAAACCCTAAACCACATAGGAAGACAAAAAAACCAAAATTTTATTATGATGTACCCTTATAATTTATTAATGCTTTGATATTAAATATACGTACCAATTTTTATTTCTAAAAATCTACCCTAGTGTGCAATTATATCATATGTTTGGTACTTAAATAATAATATGAAAATATAATAATTATAATTCATCAACATTTTGATATTAAATAATAATATAATAATCATAATTTACTAAAATAGTTATCAAGACAACACCCTGATTAGGGATGGTGGGCGCTAAAAGTAAAAGAGCAACGGATGCCCAGTTCAAACAATCATCTTGAAAAATGCTGAGAGCAAGTCGGAGAGAAGAGTCGCGATCACGTGCAGGAAGCTAGGGTTTCGTCGAAGGTCTGAATGCCCGATAGCAAATATGCGTGATTGGTTTCAGACAAGGATAGGAGGCGTGCAGGGAAGGGAGGGTCCTGAGCATCAGGGCAAGCTCAGAAGAGCGGACCTCTCTAAATCATTTCTCACTGGAAATCAACAAACCGATAACCAAAGATTGTGGGTGCTGACTGGAAGTGATGGGGACGGAGCAAGGGAGGGGAGAGATCCCCTCCTTCAAAGCGGCATTAACAGGGGAAACAAGGAAGGAAAGGCAGAGTGACAGAGAGCGAACCAATGAAGGAGAAACTTCAGAAGCTGGAGCGCAAAGGCGATCAGGATTTCAAAGCAAATGCCTGCCAAGGACAACGAACAAACCCAGGTTTGTAATCCCGCCTAATAGATTAGAAAATTACAGAAGCCACATGAGAGATTATGCTTTGATCTGTAAGTTCATAGGATATTGGCCAGCTGAGAAGGATCTTATGAGATGGATCCATCAGAGGTGGAAACCAAAAGGACACGTGGAGGTCAAGTTGGGAGCAAAGGGGTTTTTCACTGTCATATTTTTCAATCTAGAAGATAGGGTACGAATCTTTGAGTAAGGACCCTATTTCATGAACAACGTTGGTCTGTTCATGAGAGAATGGGTAGATTGCTACAACCCAGATAAGGAAAGGATGTTAGCTGCCCTGATATGGATAAGACTCTTTGGCCTACCATCAGAATTCTGGGAGCCAGAGATCCTTAAAGGCATAGGAAATACAATAGGTTCCTTTGTTAAAGTGGCAGAAACAACAAAGAGAGGAAAATACAACACTTATGCTAGAATATGCGCATACATGAACATCACAGAGCCTCTTCCAGATACTATAGAACTGGAATATCATGATGAGATATGGCATCAACCAATCGACTACGAACATATCCCATTTTGCTGCAGAAGATGCCATGAATATGGCCATTTATTTAGGGAATGCCCCATTACGCTAGCTGAAAAGGAAAGGGAAGTAGAAAAAGAAAGGAGTAATTTAACAAGGAAAACAGGGGAAGAAGAAGAGGACTTCAGAGAAGTTCAAAGAAGGAGAAGAAGAGGAAGTAAAAAGATGCCGATGGGTAAACAAAAAGAAACCCAGAAACAGAATCACTAAACAAGTTTAAAGTCCTACAGGAAGAAGGTTTGGAGACAGAGGCAAGCGAGGAAGAATAAATAGAAGGAATGGAGGTAATAAATGAAAAAACAAACAAAGAAACAGATAACACGAATAATGATCAGGGGGTAGAAATCCTAAGTGAAACCCAAGAAGATCAAGGAGACATGGAGATAGACCCACAGAAAACAAAAGGAGAAGAAGAAGAACAAGTAATGGCGAAACTTCTACAGGAATGGAAAAGGCTTGATGAAAGATTCATCCCAGAAGAACAAAAACAGAGATACAAAGAAGCATTTCAAAGATATAAGGAAAAAAAGAGACTAACAGAGGAGAAGGAAAGTCAAAAAACGGAGAAACAGGAAACGCAAAGCATAGGAGCGGGTAGCATTGGCAAGGGAGGTAAAAAAAGAGGGAGAAGAACAATGAGTGAAATGATACAAGAAGTGGGTGAGATGCTCGTCAACTCTGGAAGAGTGATACCTCTCTCAGAGGTATTCCAATCCCCCCCAAAACTGTTAAGATGATTATTACAAGTTGGAACATAAGAGGCCTCAACAACAGAGGCAAACAAAGGTATTTGAATGAGAGATTGAAAAAAGAAAAACCCAGTATAATGATAGTACAAGAAACAAAAATAAGTACTGTGAAAATGAGAGAAATTCTGAATAGAAATTGGAATAGATATGAAATGATGGGACAGGATGCGATCGGAAGCGCAGGAGGTCTGGTAATTATCTGGAATCCAGAGGAAATAGAATTTAGTAATTGGATGAGCTTTCCAAGAATTTTAACAGGAAAAACAAGCATAGTAGGAACGACAGAGGAGGTTATTATAACAGGAGTGTATGGACCACATATTCAGAGCGAAAAGGAATTTTTTTTGCAAAATCTAAAAGCCTTGAGATGCCTAATACCAGGAAAACAATGGATCGTAGGAGGGGATTTTAATCTGATTAAAGCCTCAGGCGAAAAAAGAGGAGGAACAAGGAGAATGGATAAGGTAATGGAGCAGTTTGGAGATCTCATAAGGGAACAGAAATTGATCGATATTCAAACCATCAATGGAAATCATACGTGGAATAATCGAAGAGGAGGAGCTAACCAAATAGCCTCTCGCCTTGATAGATTCTTAATCTCAGAACAAATAATGATGAAGGATGTATTCATAGAAGCCACCATCCTCCCGGTAGCAGGATCGGACCATTGGCCGATTAAATTATAAATAGACTTAAAACAAAGGCCTCCCAACAAACCCTTCAGGTTCGAAGCCTTTTGGCTGAGAAATGAAGAACTGATGGAGAAGCTAGAAGAATGGTGGAGGATGAGTGATCAAAGAGGAAAAAATAAGATGCACACGTTTCAACTCAAACTGAAGGAAATGAAGAATAAGATAAAGAAATGGAATAAAGAAGAATTTGGTAACATTATAGAAGAAAAAAAGAGACTAGAACAGAGAATGGAAGAGCTTCAGCAGATAGACATCTTAGAAGGCATACAGGAGGAGAGAACAAAAGAAGAAGGTATGATATTAAACCAGCTAGAAGAAAGAAGGAAACAAGAAGAGATTTTATGGAAATAGAAATCAAGGGTTCAGTGGCTTAGAGAGGGAGAGAGGAATACTAAGTTTTTCCATAAAGCAATGGTACAACATAGACAACGAAATAGAATATTCTCATTAAAAAACCAAGAAGGTCAAAGAGTTTTACAACATGAAGAAATTGAAAAAGTGCTGGTCAATCACTTCAAAAACATACTGAGGGAACCACAAGCTAACAGATCAGATGCCATAGCAAAGATAAGCAGGGAAATTCCAAATGTAGTAACAAGAGATCAAAATATGGCACTCATGAGGAAAATTACGATGGAAGAAGTGGAGGATATTGTTAGAAACATGAAAAGGAATAAAGCTCCTGGACCGGATGGGTATACTGTAGAATTCTTCCAAGTTGGGTGGAATTTTCTTGCAGCAGAAGTTCTGGAAGTTGTAGAGGAGGCCAGAATAAATCAAAGAATATGGCCAGGAATAAACTCAACCCTTCTGACCCTTATTCCTAAAACTAATCAGGCAGATCAAGCTGATGCCTTTCGCCCTATAGCCATTTGTAACGTCATCTACAAGATAGTGGCATCAGTAGTAGCTCAGAGACTAAAATTGATCCTGCCAAGTATTATTTCCCCAGAGCAAACTGAGTTTGTTGAAGGAAGGCAGATTTTGGATGGGCTAGTGGTGGCTCAGGAAGTAATCCACACGCTGAAAACGAAAAAAGAAAAAGGTATGCTGATTAAACTTGACCTCTCAAAAGCCTATGATAGGCTAAGTTGGAAGTACCTAGAAAGGATCCTTAAAGCCTTTGGATTCTGTGATAGGTGGGTGAATTGGGTCCTGAGCATGATCTCTACTCCGAATTTCTCTATTCTGTTGAATGGAGCGCCAACAACGACATTCAATGCAACAAGAGGCCTCAGACAAGGGGACCCCTTATCCCCCTTTCTATTCATAATTGCAGCAGAAGGATTAGGCAGATACTTTAAAAAAGAATTAAGAGAAAGGAAAATACAAGGCCTCAGATTATGGGGAAATCAAACCACAGTCACCCACCAACAATTCGTGGATGACATAATGATATATTGCAAAGCAACCTTGAAAGAAGTGAAAAGGATAAAGAAAATTTTAGAGATATTTATGGAAGGTTAAGGGATGGAGGTTAATAATGAGAAATCTAGAACTTTTTTCTTTAACACCGTGGAACCTGTTAAGAATCATCTAACCAGAGTCATGGGATATCGGAAAGGGGATCTCCCTACCAAATATTTAGGAACTATGCTAGACTCATCTACCCTCAAAATAGGAAATTGGAAAAATATCCTTGAGAAGATCATGAAAAGGTTGGAAAACTGGACTTTCCGTGCTCTGAACCTGGCAGCAAGGGTAGTGCTGCTCAAAGCCACTATACAGGCAATTCCGATATATCCATTATCTGTGATGGCTGCCCCTAAAGGAATTTTTAATAAACTGGTAGAGATTTACAGAAAATTTCTATGGGGGGGTCCGAAGCAACAAAAGAAGTGGGCCCTCTATTCATGGAACAGTCTAACCAGACCTAAGGAAAAATGTGGCTTAGGCCTCAGAGACCCATGGACTTTAAATCAAGTACTCGCTGCCAAATTAAGATGGAGATGGCTACAAGGGGGGCCGGATTTATGGAAAGAAATCTGGACTACAAAATATAATATGCCTCTCACCCCTGAAGAAATTCTAAGGGAACAAGATATGCCTCAGGGATCGGATATATGGAACCTATCCATCCAAAGCAGGGACTTAATCGACAGACATATATTTTGGGAAATAAGAGGAGGTCAGATCGCGAGATTTTGGGATGAAGCCTGGCAGCAAAGGGAGAAAATGCTGAACCTACAAGGTATGCAAGAAATCTACAGAACAGGTTTGGATAGGAACCTCATTACGGCTAAAGATTACTGGACTGAACTACCCGGAAATGAGGAATGGCGAGAATGGAAACCTCTGGAGGAATGGAAAAGGAATGCAACAGAAGATCAAAAATCAACATTCGGAAAAGAAATAGACTCCAGGAAGATAAAAAAGAGAGAAGGCAGAGACATCCTCCGATGGGGCAAAGAAACGAAAGGGATATTTTCCATAAAGGAAGCCTACAAAGTTAAAACCCAGGATGATCAGGGGGAGGAAGAACAAAAGTGGAAAAGGATATGGAGAACAAAATGGTGGCCGAAGAATAAATTGTTTGCATGGTTGGTAGGAAGAAAGCGGATTTTAACATGGGACAGAATTCAAAAAAGAGGTTTCTCTGGCCCAACAAGATGTTGTCTCTGTAATTCAGATGAATAAGATTAGGAACACCTGCTTAATGGATGCAGCGTGGCCCAATTCCAGTGGGAACAAACGAAAAATCTATTCTCGACAACAGAAAGAAACCTGCATGATATAATTCAAACCCTAAGCGACTAGGGAGAAGGAAAGTTTCAAAGCAAAATAGTTAGAAGAGCGTGGAGCATAACAACAGGCTTCAATGTCTGGAATCTGTGGAAGGAACGAAATAGCCGAATATTTAAAGGGAAGTCCTCAGGTCTGGAGGAAGTATGGAAGAGAACGCTAAGTCAAATTAAAGAGTCAATCCTAGCGGAGAATTGGGCAGATGAGGATTGGAAAACAACAGAAGCTGAAATAGAGATTTTAAAGAAGCGGAATGTAGAACAGGGGATGATCTACCAACAAAAAACAAAGCAGAACCATTCAATAGAAAATCAAAGTCATGCAGGTTATAGAAAGCCTCCAGAAGGGTTTATTAAGCTCAATTTCGATGGAGCTGCTAAAGGGAATCCTGGACTAGCGGGTTTTGGCGGAATATTCAGAAATGGAGAAGGGGATACAGAGTGGATCTATGCTGAACATGGAGGAACAATGACCAATAACAAGGCAGAATTTACGGCTGTATATCATGGCCTTAAAATTGCCAGAAGAAATGGTTACAGGAAGTTATAAATTGAAGGAGATTCCACCTTGGTTATTGACTCGATAAGGAAATTAATCCAAGGAAAGAAATGGGAGAAGGTAGTAAAAAGCTGGAGAAGTGCAAGCATAGTCCGAGATATAGAGGAAATGTTGACAGGAATAGATTTCAAGATCACTTCGCATGTAAGAAGAGAGGGCAATAAACCCGCTGACTGCCTGGCGAATTGGGGAAGCAAACAACCATTGGAACGAGTCGACGACAGCTAGACCAATCAGGTAACGCTGGCAAGATGGGACGGGCTAAAACAACTCATTAGTAATGATAATCATGACGCAGCACAGGGATAATTACAATTCCGCGTGGAGCGGGAGAAGGAGAATAAGGCATGATCAGGCGGCAATAAGGAGAGGACAGAAGGGCGGCGTGCTTAACTCCCTGACATCGGTAATTAATGATTTCTCAGTGAGACAGGGACGCGACCCAAAACAAAAACCGATTAACAATACCAAAGCCATCATACAGGGTAAAAGTGGCATGCGAAAGGGGGAGCAATCCCATCATAAGAGCAAAGGTGGTAAGGAAGTTATAAGGAGGAACACAGGAAGAATGACAAGCAACAGAAATACGCAGAAGGTGGCGAGCGAAGAGGCGACTTGGAAGAGAACCCCTAACCAGCGCCTCAAACGTTCGAAAATGGGTGAGCGAAGAGATAAGGCTGTCCAAAAGGAGAAGGACGCGGCTGAGGGCAGGCACTTCGAACGGGACAAGGTTAAAATTGAAATAGAAAGTTCGGAGGAGTTGGAATGCAGACAGGATAAAGAACCCAGAGGCAAGCGGTTCGAAACTAGGCAGAGCAGTAGAGGCTCGAAGCAAGTTAAGGAGGGATGCGGTCGAAAGCAGCAGGAGCAGAGAGGAAGAGGGCGCCCCCGTCAAGCCACCAATAATGCGGAGGGTAACATGACGCAGAAAAGGAGTAAAAGAAGGAACAGGTCGATCAGTCGGGCTGTGCACGAGGCTGAACAAGCCTATAATCTGGATTCCAATGCAAATATAAGGAACATTATTGACGCCATGGAGGAGAAGGTGTTAGAGGAACCTTCTGACCCGGAAATGAATGATTGGTCCTTGCAGCTGCCGGACCCTGGCCACACGTGAGGCAGACTCACTCTGTATCGCCGCGCACTTCATACTTACTGGGTCCTGAAACACCTCCTGGCCAAGGCCATGGAGCAGGTCCCGGCCGAGATGGTGGAGATGGCGCAAGACACAGCAGCTGCAAAAAAGGAAGTCGCAAATGTGGAGGAGCTGGTGAGGCAGCAGAACGAACACCTCAAGGAAATCAAAGAAATGTTGATGGAGCAGAGGAAAGACAGCGTTAACATCAAAATCGACTGAGGATATGCAGCGAAGTGAAAGGCTTGTTCTTCGTTTCTTTTTCCTTTTTGAAAGTCAATACTCTGTTTTTTTGGAACATTATCTGGTATGCCCTAGCGGCAGTAGCTCAGGGGGTTGGTCTAGTAGGACTGAGCAAAATCTAGTTTTTGGGGTAAATCTGGGGGAAGAGGGCTTTTGTTTCTTATCAGTATGACAATATCCAGTTTTGATAAGATTACCGACTATTGTAAGTATAGGATCCAACAGATCTGGTTTCCCTACGGGGCAGATTGAGGATCCTAAGTTTTGTACTTTTATAAATGTTTGTAGATAATAGAAATACCGCAGTTCACAAAAAAAAAAATAGTTAATAATTTATTTAAAATGTTTTTTGGTTGTCATCGAGTTTGAACAAAAACAATCAAAAAAATAAAAACAATTATTCTTTCATATATTTTTAAAAATTATTATAATGTATAATCATATAATTTATTAATATTTTGATATTAAATATATTTTTCAAAATGTCTACGGGGCTTAGAATAGATGGTGACAAATTGTTCTATTAAGGTTATTTGTGGTGAAAAGGACACTGGTTAGAAACCCCATGGGAGAAAATCCAATCATACTAAAAGTTGGTCTAGTGTGGCACAAGCTATAAATGCTCTTGGATCACTGCTACTCAAGCCAAAAGTTAGGCGTATCCATACTTACTAACTTTTCTTTTTAAAAATATACCATAGTGTGCAATCATATCATATCTTTGATACTTAAGCAATGAAATGAAAATATAATAATTATAATTCATTAACATTTTAATATTAAATAAAAATATAATAATTACATTAACTAACTAACACACACACACACACACACAAATATATATATACCAACTTTTCTTTTTAATAATCTACCATAGTGTGCAATCATATCACATCTTTGATACTTAAGAAATGAGATGAAAATAAAATAATTATAATTCATTAACATTTTGATACTAAATAAAAATATAAAAATTATTACGTCGTAAGTCGTTCCCTATGAGAATAACTCTCTCCCATGCCACCTGTGTCATCTTACACTGTTGATTTTAGTGTTAGATGATTCAAATATTGTCTACCCTAGGATTGAAAACTGGTATTACTTAGTTAGAATGCGTAACGAGATTCTACCATACAATATTATGGTGCAACGCCTTGTCCCCCTTTGCAGATTCTGTGACCCTTGGTGCAAGCAAAATTTCAGTGGCCTCCCAGTTCCTTGTATGCTAATGCACCTGCTTTATCTTTATTTTCCTGTCTGAATTAGCAGTAGGAAGTTAAGTTTGTTGGGGCTAAATATATGCAGGGATTCGAGTCAACTATCAATTTTAGAAGTCACGACTTCCCTCTATTGTGAATCAAGAAAATAATGAAGTGAAACGAGAATGTGAGGATGATATTTGTAGAGGTTCTGGCTGTGTTTTCCAAGGCATGTGATATGTTGATCAATGAACTTACTCTCAAAGACTGGAATCACATCGAAGCAACCAAGATACAAACCCTTTAGAAAAATGATATAGTTGTACCAATTACTAGAACTTATATATTTGATTTTTTTATCGATATTCTTCCTAGGGTTGTTTTGAAGGAGGATTAGGTTATTAATAATGGAACCCCTAAGTCTTCTCTCTCAATTGGAAGCAATTGTTCTAAAAGCGGTGTTGCTAATTCGTTCCACCTTTATTATACACCCAACCTGTACTCTGTGCCTTATCCTTTCCTAAGTGAATTAGACCATAAATTAGTAGGTTAAAATTAGAAACCTAAGTCAACTTGGTAAATCCGCAACATTTAAGTGGGACATCCTATGTTGGAAATTCAAGCATCATTTAGTGTTTAAAATTGTTTCCAACCCACACATTTCCATTATTTCACTAAGCAAACAAATACAAGTTGATTTTGACCTTTCTCGATTGTCATTGTTATGCTCAATGTGTAATTGATCTTCCTGTGTATAGAAACATTTTGGATTCCACGAATTCATTTCAAAGACCCTGGGTTTGTTTAGGGGAAAAAATAAATAGAGATTCCTAGGTTTTTGTGAACTAAAACGTATTGGAAAATCAGAAGTATTGTACCCTTGTTCTTTCCTACTTTCTATGCTATGTAAGGAATGAATTGAATTAAAGGGTTTGGTCTCATGATTACGACATCCTAAGTATGGTTTCTGGACATTTGTCGTTGTTCTGCTCAACAGGTAATTGATCTTCCTATGTCTAGAAACATTTTAGATTCCACGAATGCATTTTAGAGACCCTAGGTTTGTTTATGGGTATTTTTGGAACAAATGAGCAGGGATTCCTAGTTTTCGTGAGCTAAAATGCATAGGAAAATCAAAAGCATTATAGATTTGTTATTTCCTGCTTTTTATGCTATGTCGTGAATGAATTGAATTAATGGTTTTGTCTCGTGATTACGACATCCTAAGTATGGTTTCTGAACATCTACTTCAAAACTTCATTGTGCGTATCAAGTAAATGTCGATTATAAATAGTTTAGTGCAATATTGGTATATAAATTTTGCGCTTATGTATGTATTTCTATGCCCAAATTTAAGAATGTTTAAATTTGAATCTAAATTAACATATCCCCATATAAATATAATATTTACACTCTAATGTTCCAAAAAAATATTATATTAACTTTGTTATCACGAACGTGAATCAAGCAACAAGGTACCTTTATCTCAGGGCCACCTTGCATTGTGTGCTACCCCAAATGAAGCATTTTAGATAATATAATCAATTATAATCTATTAGAATCATTTTAGAGGTACCAAAGATTTCCAAAAATTCAATCAAAACTCTATTATTTTTGTTTTTGTTTTTGTTTTGGGGTGTGTTTAATAAAATTATTTGGCTCCAAGGAAAACCCCCTATTATATTGATGGATGACATTCCTAATGAACCTTGAGTAAGTTGGCGTACCCATCGTAGAGAGCTAAGGGAATTTGTTGCTCGGTAGTGAACTCGCTAAATTCCAGTGACATTGACAATTGGTTTAGCTGACATTGACGACAACAACAACAACTGGTTGAGCTAACCCCTTGTTATAACTATGGTGAACTTGTGATTGACACATGGATTAATGGATGAAATTGCAAGTTAGTTCATTTTTTTAATGCATGTAAATTTCCTTTATACATAATAATCATAAATAAAACAACTAACAGATCATGACTCCTTGGAACATTTCAAGCATAAAAGTATTCTCTTAAAATTTAATATATATCTCATGTAATTTTATTTTCCATCTCCGTGTCTTGGTGTATGAGCATTGTACTTTCCTAATTGTCTTTTAGGAAAGCTTGTTGGAGTAGAGAGGAATCTCTCTCGTAGCTTGGAGTAACAAGTAAGTTGGTTCTTATTCTTGTTGTGATTTGGTATCAATTCATTATTATGCAATATAGATTGGTTGCATTTTACAAGTTCATGTTATCTTGAATGTATTTGTGTTCATTAGGATATTCAGTGTTATCCATTATCCTAGGTTACAGACTTATCAAAGCAAGGGTAGCTTTATAAATAGATATGATAGGTTATAGACAAAAATCTTATTAATATTAGGGATGTTAGACTACTCTTTTGGAGTAATTTTAATTTTATAACACTAGTCTTTGGCCACAATGTTTTACCAAGAAATGTAAATTTTGGTCTACTAGGTATTGGAGTACCTTGCACAATCTCCTAAGAAGCATTCATCATCTCCAATGGGGCCTTTGTTTAGTACAACAAGGTATTTTATGATAATTTTTCTAAGTTAAATTTCATTATGGTTACTAAGGGCTCCTTACGCTAGGGGGTTATGCACTTAAATCATGGGTAACGGATTTGATGCATTGTCAGAACCTTTGGATGACAATAATACATAAATAATGTTTTGGAAATTATGGTTTCTTGTTACCCTAATAGGTCTGCTGAGAGGTAACTTTCCTTGGACGAGAAGAGCACAAAGGCTAGTTTCTGGCCAATGACAGAAGTTGGCTGGAAGGTAGCAAGCTGAGAACTGTGGGCAAACGACGAGGTAAATAGCCTGTGACCAACCTGATCCAGGAAGCGATGACTTCTTATGAGGATGGTACCAAAGAGGAAATCAAACGACTCATAGAAGAATGGGAGGAAGATATAAATCGCCAAGCGAGCGTGGAGACAACTAACATGGAGGATTGGAAGCTCTTGGTTCTAGATCCGAGACACAATAGAGGCTGACAAAAGAAATACAAGAATACCTTATATCTGTATTGTCTTATGAAATGCCTCCTGAGCAAGGCCATGGAACAAATTTGGACGACTGCTCTCCAAGACTTTCCAAATTACAAACAAGACTTTCAAAAGCTGCAATGTCAATTATAGAAATAGGATGGTTGCCTGAACCGTATTGAAAAGAATTTCCCATGCCTGTTCTTGCCGAATGAGTTACCATGATCCAACGCGAAAGATTCATCCCTAGTTACATTGGCATCCATCGATCAAGAGGACTAGAATGTTGAATATTAGTCATTTTTGGATTAGTTTTCATGCAGATAGCTTTTAATTTGCAGTTTGCAGTCATATTCATTTCATGTCCATAACCATATTCTAGCTCTCTCTCTCTCTCTCTCTCTCTCTCCTCTCCTCTCTCTCTCTCTCTCTCTCTCTATATATATATATATATATATATATATATATATATAGACAACTAGAATATGGTTATGGACATGAAAAATCAAGTTTATATAGCTTGGATATATAAACTAAGTATTTTTTGCTACTGGATGGCTTATAATGCGGTTAGGTAGTCAACAAACTTGGTTTCCCGATGGGCAAGTTGAGACCACCTAACCAGGCTCTATGTGGTTGTAACTTGCTTGCTTATTTTATAATGAAAAAGAAGGATCTACCAAGCTTAACAAAAAGAAAATCATTCTGGTTACAAAACTTGGTTTACAAGCTCAAAGTTCTAATAACTGACATAACCAATTTTTCCACCTCAATTAGAGGACATTGATTCATCTCATTCTTGCTATGAACCAAATATATCTTGATTACGACTTCAGGTACTTCGTTTATATTTTCTTTTAATATGTCTAAATTCTTGCATTTTACAAGGGTAGCTAAGTAGGAAAGGATAATTGGGTAATTCCAATGTGAGCATGTTGGGCTAGATGGAAACTCATTTATATATCCTTTTCTTGGAGATTGGAAGTGGTGTTAAAGGTTGACAGGCGGTTTAGAAACTCGTTTCTCTTTAAGGAGCCGAGATTTCGAGTCTCTGCATTTCCTATCAGATTAAGATATTTTGGTTAACACAGTTGGGATTTGAAAGAGAGGCTACATCACCAGTCTTGGATGACCAATTGTGGTCCTAAAAGTGTTCAAGGTTCACATTTTTAACTTTTAGAGTGTTTCAAAACAAAGGTTCCATGTCTATTCATTTTTTTCTTTGTTCCTTTTAATTTGTTTCCCTTATTCATCATGGTAAAAGCTCATAACTTTTCCAAAAAATGTGGATGAACAATGTGAAGCAGAAAATTGAAAATTATTTTCTTGAAGCAGGGAAGGTACAAAAATGCACATGTAGAGTTTTGTTTTTATTTTTATTTTTTTCATGTATTAGACATTCTATTTGAATAACTTAATGTTATTTGTTTTTATTGCCTGAATTGCAGGTGTGGTGTGTAGAAAATTAGGGGGGTAACCTTCTATATTGCATCTAGAAAGATGTAAATGAGGTACATCTGTACCTGAAGACATGTTGTACAAATGAAAATTGATCTACATTGCACCTGTTAAAAAAATTTCACCCTTTCCATGCCATGTCCATTATGTATTGAATTTCGAACCCAGTCCACCCATGCACAACACTAAGAGCAACGAAGTACTGTAAAAACACCCCTTTGAGACTTGTTGTCTGCCTTTCTTATTAATTCTCCAAGCAATAATAAATATATCATTTTTATTTAATTTTTCCACTTTCTGAAACTTTTTTAAATTTTATTTTAACACCAACAAAAGAATATATAGTACTAACTATTATTTTCTTTGTACAAACAAATGACCCAATTTTTTTGGGATATTTGGGAAGGTAGCTAGCTTTCCCGGTTAGTTTAAACTAACTTGTATTTTTGAATAAGGGTTATCAAGTGGCTTTTCGCGCTTAGTTTAAATATAATTAAATTGGAGTAAAAAACAATAAAGACATACAACTTTATATTAATAAAAAAATACAATTAAAATAGCAAGACAATTCATGAATGCATTATCTTTGGCTAGATAGAGAAAATAAGAACTCTATCTGTGGATGTTTTTTTTATAAACTTTAATATATTAATATGGTTTTTATAAACTTTATAAGAAGGTGATCAGCCCCGCCCTTGAGAACCAGAATTACCTTTCTCTTTTTACTAGCTTGAAGAAAAAGATGAACATCACTAAGATTAGAACTAACTCTTATGATCTTTGGAGTGAAACTAGGTGGTGGTCTTCTCCCAAGACTCCCAGGGATGATAGAATTTGTGAGCTTTGGGGTACTAAGAAAGTGGAGGATGAAAAGCACTTTCTTTTAGATTATCCGACCCTTACTCACATCCGTTCTCATTTCTCTAACATTTGTCACAATTCCAATCTTCTTGACTTACTAAGTTAGCCCAGCTATAGTGATCTTAGTGCGCTTCTTTCCCCTTTCCCTTCTTTTTTAGCAGAGAAATAAGATTCTAAATAATTACAATTAGATTCTCCTTCTTAAGGTCCGATAGACCGCATTGGTCTTAGTGGACGTTAATCATCATCATCATCATCATGATCACTAAATTATTGTAAGGAAAAATTAAATAGCATTATAACCCACTTTTCATAATATATCCATTTTACAATATACATAAAGATTTCTATATCATTTTTTTCATATAATCATGAGATTTATATGTCACTTTTATTATTGTCATTTGTATATTTGTGTAACAAAGGTCATTTGTATATTTGTGTAACAAAGTTTATACAAAAACGTTTAAAAACAACTTATACACAAAGTTTATACAAAAATGTTTAAAAACAACTTATATACTATTTCTATTAGAATTTTTTAAAAATATAATGAATAATTATATTTAAAAATTGTAAAAAAAAAATTTAAAAAATATAATGAATAATTATATTTAAAATTGTAAAAAAAATAGGTAATACATATATATAGATAATTAAATAAATTATTAACATATTTATAATAATTTAATTTATTATTTTACTCAAAAATGTAAATGTAATTGTAATGCCATTATAATAGTATGTTGAAAATAATTAATACATCCGGCACAACATCTAAACGATTAGAAATCTACATAACGTAATTGCATTCGAGATCTACGAAAGATTTTAAAAATTACACACACAATTATCGTCGTATTCATAACAAAGTTGATTAATATTTTAAAATCATTTGTTGGGTAAGTCGTAAGAACTTTAATGGGTTAAGTTAAAAGTCGAAGAATGAAATAATATAGATAATATTTTAAAATAATTTGTTGGGTAAGTCGTAAGAACTTTAATGGATTAAGTTAAAAGTTGAAGAATGAAATAATATAGAATAATAGGGCTCAATGAAAAATGAAGTTTTAAAATTTGGTAATTATTTCATTTGTATAGGGGAGGTAGGAGCGAGAGGGGTTAGTTTTTACTTTGAAAGCTTTAGAAGTGATATTAGAGTCTAGTCAGGTTGTCTTTTATCTCTTTTACTTTCTAGTTTATAAATAGATAAATTGGAAGAGTGGCTAAATCTGCAAGGTGGGGATGGTGTTCGGTTGGGGGAGTTTGTAATAAAAGCTTCTTTTATATGCTAACAACCTTGTATTGATTGCTAAATAGGCCTAGGGATTTCAAATGCACGTATATGCCTTTGAGCATTTTTCTGAAGCAGTGGGGATGAAAGTCAATACCTGCAAGACCAAAATAATGATTTTCTCAAATAAAAGGAAGCACAACCACCATATGTTTTCCTTTGAAGGGAACATTCTTGAAGAAGTAAATGAATACAAGTACCGCGGGATTGATTTTAACAACAAGCTTAATTGGGAGGGTTGCCAAAACAAGAGAATTTTAGGAGGGTGGAAAGCATTATATTGTTAAAATTGGAAAATATGGACAAATTCCACTTTGGACAGTTCATTTGATGGAGATGATGATTGCATTGAATTCCTCTTTTTGAGAGGACCAAAATTGACCTAAAGATCATCAAATTTGGACAAGGGAAAGCGTATTTTTGAATTATAAGCCCACATGTGCATATTTGATTAGGTTGGCCCTAAAGGAAATTGGACACCCTTGGAAGACTATAAAGACAAGTGACTTCCACCTCATTTGGACATCACCGTGGATCATTCTTCTATTCTCTTTCTTGTTTTTGTTCGCACAAGTATGAGGCAGGTCCGTGGAGAAATGGGTTCGCTCAAAGGTGAAATTGCAGGGTTTCAAGCTCGCACGTATTTTTCTAGGGTTTTATTTCTCAATCGCGAGTCTGGAGGACAAATTCGACTGGTTGTTGGCTTGCAAGCTCAAGGGAGCAACTGAAAGCTCCCAATCACTCGCATGCCCACTTCCTCCCTGCGACTGGGACCTAAGTTGAATTTTTCTATTGATCAAATTTTCGATCATTGATCGTAGTGTTCGATAGTTGACCGTCAGTATTGACAGTGCATTACAAGCTTCTGAATCATGGTTTTTTAGTATGAGCATGATTGGGTTCATCTCATAGATATTGTTCAGTTGATTTTTGTTGGATAGTTGTATGGATGAAGATATGGATCATTATGCTCTCTTTTGCTGAATCATTTAATGACATTCTAGTAAGAAGAAGAATTTGAAATGGTTTTCCCCATAGTAAGTTTTGCCTTGGTCTTCGACCAATCCTGGTGTCTCTATGTGGGAATGCTTTTTTTCTATTTTTCCTTTATGTTTTGTTGCATTGATGACGATGATATTGTTCTTTCTACATAGTTACATGTCGTTGAATAATGATGTAGATATGAATAATGTTATGATGTTGTGGGATGAATTTAATGTGTAAACGAAGAAATGCAATTATCAAAGCAAAGAACAATATAGCACTCAAAAAATTAACATGGTATTAGAGTTGAGCTGAAGAAAATTCATGGAGATCACCCCTATGATGACACCATTGATGGAAGCAAGAGAAGGTGAAGGAGACCTAAAATAATTCTAGGGTTTGAAGAAAACCCTAGAAATTTGGTTATTAGAGTTTGATGGATACTATGAGATAATGGTTTGAAAGAAAACTTGGTTTATGGCAAATATTTGAGATATGAAATCTAGAAACCCTAGCATGGTCAATGTGAAGATGCTCAAGCACTTATAATAGATTTGATGAAGCCCCAGATGGGATAGTTTCTATTAGGCCTAGTTGTTGATGAAGTTGATGAAAATATATTGAAGGAAACAAGTGGATAATGGACAATGATGACTCTTGAAGGCTTGTTTAAGAGGGAAATGATCACCTCTCATTAAATATAAGTAATTTTCGATTTATGGTGCTCCTTTATGTCTTTACTTCTGTAGACTTACAGATCCAATTATTGTTTTGATTATTACTTATACTTCTTGCATTTATATTTGAGTATTTGGATGCTTCTAACCTCTTGATGAGTTGTGATAAGTGGATCCTTTTTGAGGATCATGGCTAGTGCATGAAGAGAAGAATTAGCGTTGAAAAAATGAAAGAGACATTTGATGAATAGTTGACAAAATGATATTGCTGCCTATAACAAATAAGAAGGTACACATGTATTTGAATATTATGAAGTACATATGGTATTGTTTCAATGTTATGTTTCAGCTGCAATATTAATGGCAAGGTAAGCCCTAAGATATGATGGGAATGTCATCTTCACAAATGGATTATGCCTGCATATGAAAGTGATTTGGATTCATGGTACTTATGATGAAATGGTGCACTTGGTATTGAATAAGTATCTTACTTCTTAGGCATGATGAATTTCTTGATTCTATGAAGCTACTTAGAAATATTGATATTTGATATTTGATATTTGATATATTGATGTTTAGCTAACATCTATTGTTTTGGATATCTTGATCCCATAAAGAAGGCTTGCACATTGATTCTTATATATGGTAGCTTGATACTATTGATAATGCTTGTGATAAGCATGATAACCATGATGATAGAAGTGTAACAATGAGATTGACATTCATGATATTTTGTTGACCGTGGTTAAGTTTTAATGTGCTTAATAATTATGACATGAGATAAAATTGAATGCCCTAATTTGATGGATTGATTTATGTGATAAAGAAGTGATGTTGTGATCATGATTCTTGAAGTATACTCCTATAGCGATTTGACACTAATCCTTGATGAAATATTGATGTCATGATGTGATAATGAAGTAGTTGATGCTAACATGTTATGACCATGATAGATATATGTTTTAGAACATGATATAACTTGAATTTATGATCTAACAGTCCTAGTGACGCATGACAATATTATACACAGGTTGATGACTTGAATAATATTGGTTGAAGGGGTTGCTCATGAAGATGGAGAAACTCTCCATAAGATCCATACTCCTATTATCATTTGCATTATATGTATAGAAACTTCTTTATTGTTGAAGTAAGATATATGGACATGAATAGAAAAACATATGATATTGTTGGTCTGTCGCAAAACTCTGGTCTAAGAAGAAAGAGTTATCCTTACTCTAAACCTCAACTGTATGTAAGAAAGCTTAAGGGTGCAACTAAATCCTCTCAACCACATGTAAGAAGGCCTATGGGTGCGATTATGCCTTTAGGACACAAAAGTGAAGCTTTGTGCATGAAATCAAAATTTCACCAAAAGTATAACAGTCCTACAGACAACAAAAAGTTATATAAGTAGGGAAGTTTGAATATTTGACTTACTATAGAGAATGTGAATGTGTTGACTAAAATTGTGTTTGTAGGGGACCAAAATATGCATATCAATATCTCATTATGATTTAACCATTTCAACTAGTGTATGATAGTATTTGATAACAATTACAAGGGTTTGACTAGATTTGGTTAACTGATATAGATGAGCAGTGTTTGGAGTTTTGACATGATGAGATAATGATTTAGAACTTTGACTTGATGTGAGATATGTTTTGGGCTATAGATCTCATTGTGATAGCAAATTTGGGTTTTGACATGATGACTGATGATTTGATTTGATGACTGATGATTTGCCTTGATAACAATGTTATATGAGCATAGTGACTTTCAGTGACTTATATTGGTATTCAATAGACATTTTCTTGGACATTTGATGTATGTAGGTGGTTGGTTGTGTAAGTGTTGGAATTGATGTCAAATAAGGCACAACCTGATGATTAGGCTTCATGCCTTGGTGGTTGTGATTTCAGTTGTGAAAATACTTTGGAACCCTCCTTGAGTTAACAAATGGTCTCAAAGATCAATCAAACCCCCTCCATTAGATGGTGCTCAAAATAAAATTTCCAACATTATGTGGAAGTCCCTGAATGGACTTTTGGATCAAAATTTATAGCCAGTTGAAGTTCTGTCTCTCCAAAAGAGAAGGAAAAGCCTAAATGAGTTGGTGTCCTTCATTGGCAATCGGAGATTGGAGGATCCAAGGTGTAGTGCACAAGGGAAGTGAATCACTGATTAGCAATTAGCGATATCTAAATATCGGAGGTTCCAACAATCGACAATTGGAGGATCCAAGGTGCAATGCACAACGAAAGGCAATTCATTGATTAGCAACTAGCAATCCCACATGTTGAAGGTCCCGACATATCGCACATCGATGTTCGAAGGTTCAAAGGTGTGACGCAACAGCTAAGACAATCTGTCGAGTAGTGACTTGCAATCTCACATGTTGGAGGACAAGGCCATATCAATGATTAGCCATCGACATTTTCATAGGTGACAAGCATTAGGAAATTGTCGATCAATGAATGTCGATTGAGTTAAATAAGCTGGGATTGAGGTTTCTTCATTAAAACACCAAGGAGGCCAAAAAGGAAAATACAGAGGAATTTTCTGTGAAGCAACCTGAAGGCTTTGCGGTGAAGAGTAAGAAAGAACTGATATGCAAGTTAAAGAAGTCTATGTATGGGTTAAAACAATCACCAAGGATGTGGTATCAGAAATTTGATACATTTCTACGAGGACTTGGCTTCACCAGAAGCAAAGCAGATCACTGTGTGTATTTTAAATTAATTGGTGACCGTGTTATTTATCTAGTCTTGTATGTGGATGATATGTTGCTAGTTGGAAATGACAAAGAAATTATCCAGGATTTGAAGACCCAATTGTCCTCCAAATTCGACATGAAAGATCTTGGTGCTACAAATTATATTTTGGGCATGGAAATTAAAAGAGATCAGACAACGAGGAAGCTCTAGTTAAACCAGAGGAAGTATGTCAAGACAATACTACAGAGGTTTAATATGTAGGATAGTGAACCAATGAAGGTTCCTATTCCTATAACTATGAGGTTATCTGCTAAACAGTGTCCCAAGACACAAGAAGAGGAAGAGGACATGTCCTGTGTTCCATATGCAAGTGCAGTTGGTAGGCTGATGTATGCAATGGTCTATACTAGACCACAACTTGCACATGCAGTGGGAGTATTGAGCAGGTTTATGTCAAAACCAGGGAAGGAGCATTGGACAACAGTGAAGCAATTTTTCAGGTATTTGTGTGGCACTAGTGATTATGGTTTGTGCTACAAAGGAAAACTAGGATTGGACAGAGTGTTGGATATTCATGTTTTTGTTGATGTAGACTGGGCTGGAGATCTAGATTAGAGAAGGTATACAAGTGGGTATATGTTTAGCCTATTTGGAGGTGCAGTCAGTTAGATGAGTAAGAAATATTCTGTAGTGGCACTACAACTACAGAGGCAAAATACATGGTAGCCACTCATGCAAGAAAGGATACAGTTTGGTTGCAGAGATTGTGTTCAAGTATGGGGTTAGTACAGGAAGCTATAAGGATAGACAATGACAGCCACAATGCAATTTTCTTGGCAAAGAACCCTGCATATCATTCAAAGACAAAGCACATTGATGTTCAGTATCACTTTGTGAGGGATATGATAGAAGACAAAAAGATGTTGCTGGTAAAGGTGGACGCTTTGAAGAATACTGTAGATGCATTGACAAAATCTGGAGCTCTGAGAAGTTCTCTTGGTGTAGAGAGACAATGGGCGTTTCAGGGCTAGAAAAATGACTAATCTCTCCTGTGGCCCCTTGTGGAAAGAAAACAACAAGTGAGAGAATGTTGGGTTGTGTTATATTCTTTCCATGACTAGCCCACGTAGTTACCCAGGGGTTAGAGGGGGGGAGGTCACAGGGGGTTTGAGGGGTACCCGTAACCCCATTCTATGGGATCCAGGGTAGCACCTCGGAAAATTTTGGTTTTGGACCCTATGTTAGGTTGGGGCAGACCCACCTATCGTTTTGTGCATGGTTTTCGCACATGGTTTTGGACGCGATGGTTTTTCAGTCCATGGTATTGGATGCTTCGGCATGTATAAATATGTATTGTAACATTAAAAGGAACATAATGAAAAATTAAGCTAGTAGTCTCGGTTTTGTGATCCAGGGGAAATCTTTGTGTATATGTGTTTTATGTGTTATGCTCTCACATTGTTTATTTTATGTGTTCTAGAATTCGTATGCAGGTAATTTCTGTACGAGGTTAAAACCTACATGGAGTCAACTAGATGAAGGTGGCCAAGTTAACTCGCCACCTTTCCCTCACTCAACCTCGACCATCTTATTGCTTTTGCATGACCTCTAATTACAAAAATGAAAACAGAGGATCAGGTTAGTTACTTACCTGTGATCCAAATGTATTTGCTGTGAGGTGTTGTGGCTCTCTCCCTCTGCTGCATGCCTTGATTTTTTTTTATGCATGTTGTCTACTTGTTGATGTGTGGTTGTGTCTTGTGTAGGTTCTTCTCTGGCAAGGTCTAAGCTTCAGGTGCCTTCTCAACCTTCATGTGTGCATTCTCCTGCTGCTGGTGCTGGGTTTTGATGGGATCAACTGCTACAGGAATTCCTACAGGAGCCCCTGTAGCTGCTTCTCCCCTTGAAAATTCAACTTCTTTATGTGCTTGGAGCTTCGAGGAGGATGCCAAAGATGTATATAGAGATGGAGAGGTAATAGGTATGCTTCAAGTGAGGTGGATGGTGCTGCTTCCTCTCTTATTTTTGTTTTTTTCTATTTTCCTGAAAAACTATTTTTTCTGTGTTTTTGTTGGACAAGAAGAAAAATGATGCAGGCTTGGAAACGATGGAAAGGAGGCTTGAAGACTGTAGGAGGGTTTGTAAGTCCTTTATGATGCTTTCCTGTCCCTCAAACTGCCTTTTATATCCATTTCTGGCTCTCTGTAATTCCTATAGGAGCCTCCTATAGAAAACACAGAGCCTCCTGTAGAAAAAACAGTTTTTTGAAAAAGAAGCACAGTGGGGTGAAAGAAATGCCAAAAATGATGGAGAAAAGTGTGGGAAGGTAGGATAGGTGCTGGTGTGGATGTCAGGGTTCCCTTGGAACCCTCTTCTACTTCCTGTAGTCCTCCTGCAACCTGCAATGCAAACGGAAATTCACCTTTCTTTCTCTCATTTTTTCTTTCTTTTTTTTTGAAAACAACTAGGGTGCCTCAGGGAGGTTTTCACCCTAATTGCCTGCCCTGGGCACCTCCAAGGGAGGTTTCACCCAAGGATCTTATTTTCTTCTCTCTTTTTTTTGACATCACTGGGCTACCTTAGAAGAGGCTTTCAACCCAATGATGGGACTCAAGCGCCTCATGGAGGTTCTCACTTGAGTCCTTATTTTTTAAGGAATTTAGACTTTTGTGATCCATAATCTTGTTTAGAGAATAATTTCGGCAAAATCACATAAAAAAATCATTTGTCAACCCGTTTCGAACCAACCAGTGTGGTTCATCGTCAAGACAAGTTGAAGATCCAATCTGAGTGATGCAATAAATAGGGACAGCAGGCTAAGACATGCTCCACTACCATCATTGTCATATTCAAATCTTCAATGAACTCTCACTTGGAGAGGGGTTTCTTGTAGACTTTCAACCGGTGTCCATTGACAAGCATGGGGATGGCTTCATCATCAATGGTTCTGATCAGAATTGAACCATTGTCATTGCATTTCTCCACAGTGTAGAGTCCCAACCATCTTTTCCTTAGCCTGACTTTGAAATATTTGTATCTTGAATCATAGAGTAGTGCCCAATCTCCCTCTTGGAATTTCATCTCCTTGATATTTTTGTCATGCCATATCTTTCTTTGAAGCTGAACTACCTCTGTATGGAGAAGGGCTTGCAATCTATGTTCATCCAATCCATTGAGCTGAAGTAATCTTTCTTTCTGTGCATGGCTGAGGTCTAGGTCCAACTGAGCTTCCATCCTTAGGGTATTGAATTCAAATTCTATTAACAGCAAAGCTTTCTTCCCATAGAGCAACTCCTAGGGTGTGAACCCTGTGGTGGTCTTCAATGTTGTGTTGTAGGCCCAAGTGGCCACAACTAATCTTTCGACCAGTCTTTTCTGCTGCTACTCACTACCTTTGTCAGGATCCCTTCCAATGCTCTGTTAGTGACCTCCACTTGCTCATTGACTTGTGGATGGTAAGGGGTCGAAGTCTTGTGCTTGATTCTATGATGTGTGAGCAGGTCTTCAATCAAATTGGAAGTGAACTAACTACCTTGATCTATGACCAACTCTCTTGGATACCCGAACTTGTAGAATATGTTCTCTTTCAAAAACTCAGCTACTTTTTCATCTATCACTGCTTTGATTGATTTTGTCTCTACCCACTTTGTCAGGTTATCGATGCACACAATTATGTATTGTTTCTTCTTTGAAGGAGGGCTGATAGGACCCACAAAGTCCATGCCCCACTTCTCAAATGGCTCAAAGGTCTCTTGAGGTTGCATGGGTATCTCATCCTTTGGAGTAGGTTTCCCCATCCTCTGACACCAATCACACTGGCTGGTATATCTCCTCACATCCTGATGAAGAGTGGGCCAGTAGTAGCCTACCTGCAATATCTTGAAGGCAGTTATTTTTTCTGCAAAATGACCTCCACAAGGCCCATCATGACATGTTAGGAGGATGTCAAAGACTTCCTCCTCCCTGACACATCTTCTCAAGATCTGATCTAGGCCTAGTTTGAAGAGATTGCCCCTAATCCAAGTGAAAGGGGCGGTTTTCCTTACTATCTTGGTCTTCTCTTCTGAGGACAGGTGTGGTGGGAACTGTGCTGAAACCAAGTAGTTTGCTATATCAACAAACCATGGGAAGAGTATTGAGATAGCAAAAAGGTGTTCATCTGGCATTTGGTCATCCACCATTCCTTCTTCACTTGTAGGCAAATTTACTCTAGAAAAAAAGTTAGCAACAACATTTTCTTTATGAGGCTTATCAATAATGGTCAAATCAAACTACTGCAGTAAAAGCAACCATCTAATATTGTGAGCATTTACATCTGGCTTTTTCATTAAATATCTAATTGCAACATGATCAGTGTGCACAAAGGTTTGATAGTCTGTGATATAATGTCTGAATTTGTTTAGGGAATACACGACAACTAGGAGTTCCTTCTTTGTCACTGTATTGTTTAACTCTGCCTTTGACAAGTTTTTTCTTATAAAGTATATGGCATAAGGTAAATTTTCATCATTTTTTCCTAAGGCTGCTCTTATTTCTTTGTTTGAGGCATCTGTGTGAATGTGGAAAAGTAGGGCCCAATTTGGGCCTCTCAGAATTGGGGCAGTCACGAGCTTGCTCTTCAAGGTATCTAGGGCTTCTTGACAGTTTTCCGACCATATGAACTTGACATCTTTGCCTAAGAGGCCAAACAAAGGAGAGGCTAGCTCACTGAAATCTTTAATGAATCTCCTGTAATAGCCAGCTAAGCCTAGGAAACTTCTAACATCTCTCACCTTTTGAGGATGTGGGACCCTTTGGATGATGGCAATTTTGTTAGGGTCCACCTACAGTCCTTGCGGAGATATTGCATGACCTAGCACTGTCCCTTCAGTCATCAAGAATTCACATTTTCCTAGACCGAGGGACAGGTTCATCTCAATACACTTATCCAGAACTTTTCCTAAGTTATACAAAGCTTCCTGAAAGTCAGTGTGATACGGAGTAAAATCATCCATGTATATTTCTACTGCATCATGAAACAGTTTAGAAAATATACTCAATACCGCTCTTTGAAAAGTGGCTGGAGCATTGCACAAACCAAAAGGAAGGACCCGGCATGCAAAGGTACCCCAAGGACAAGTGAAAGTGGTCTTATCTTGGTCTTCGAGGCTGCTTTGAATCTGATTGTACCCACTAAACCTATCTAGGAAAGAGAAAAACTTTTTTCCTACCAGACCGTCTAACTCTTGATCTATGAAAGGTAAATGAAAATGGTCCTTTTTAGTGGCTTTGTTCAATTCTTAATAGTCAAAACAGATTCTCCACTTACCATTTTTCTTTGGCACTAGCACCAAAGGAGAGACCCATTCAATGTCAGAGATGGGATAGATGAATCCTGCATCAAGCAATTTCTGCAGTTCTTCCTTAAAAATATCTTTAAGTGTTGGATTCATCCTCCTTTCAGGTTGCCTGACTGGCTTGCAATCCTTCTTCATGTATATATGATGAGTACATACTGAAGGGTGCACTCCCTTCATCTCCTTATAACTCCAGGCGAAGGCATCTAGGTGTTTTCTCAGCAAGCTATATAGTTCCTTCTCCTGGGAAGTGGATAGGGATGGATTGATTTTCAAGGTTCTTTCTAGGCTGAACTCTATATTCTTAACACAGAGAGGAGTGCAGTCACCCTCACAGAGATCATTTCAGGGGTTGTTTTGTGTTTCTCTTACTATGTCCTCTAATGGTGATACATTGGGAGGTGGATTCTGAATCAGAATTTCAATCATATTATCCTCATCTTGTGGTTTTCCCCCCATGGAAATTTCTAATGCACAAAGCGGTGCAGAATAGACTTCATCCTCATCTTCCTCCTCCAACCAAAGAGGTATATCATGTTCTAGCAAGGGTTGGGCAGGAGGATATATGATTAACTATTTGGACATGTGCCCATTCTTTATTGTCATGTTCCTAGCTTGACAGCTGATGTAGGCATCAACGGTAACAAATGAGGGTCTTCCCAGAATGAGAGGATGCCCAGTGAGGTTTGCCTTTGGCTGGAGAACTAAGAAATTAGCAGGGTACTCCCAAGAATCAATGGAGATCATCACATCTTCCACAATCCCCTCAGGGGTTACAGTGGAGTGGTCTGCTAGCTGTAGCATAGTCGTGGTCTTCCTCAAGGAGCCCTAGAGGTTGAGTTTGAGCATTGTGTCCTTTGTCATCACATTAATGGTAGATCCCAGATCAATCAAGGTGTGTGGGATCATGGTGCCATTGATGTGGACATCAACTACTGGGCTTCCAAGGTATAGATATTTTAGATAGATTACCTGCCCTAACATCAGGTCAGACAGTTGCCCTATGACATTGATGGTTAGGGCATCTCTCTTGCGCCTTCATGGATGCCTAAAGCACTTCTCTTTGATCAACCTATTGTATGTAGGCACATCTTTTATGGCTTGAGGAAGTGGCATCTTCACACATAAATGTTTCAATTCTCTCAGGAGTTTAGTTTCTTCTGGGGTATGTTGGACTGTCCAGGATAGTCTCTCAGGAAAGGGAGGAATTGCTTTAGGTTCACTTTCCTCTTTATCTTCCTCAACCTCCCTGGGTGGAGGCTGGCTATCTAGGAGAACTTTCCCAAATCGCAAGTTAATTTCCTGAATCTCCATAACATAATTTAGGCATGATGGTTCCCCACTATACACTTGTTGAGCTTGTCTGTTGTTTGGGTTTGAATTTAGCTGGGCAGGCATTTCGGGTTGCTTTGGTGGAGCAGGAGGTAACTGTTGTGGTTGGGCAGGTGGTGGAGGTAAAAGAGCAGGAAGAGAGTTGTATTGGGGTCTCCACCCATGGTGAGGTGCATTCCACTAAGGTTGTGGCTGAGCATAGGATTGAAATGAACGGGTGGCTGGTTGGGCTTGATATTGAGATGTGAAGGACCAAGGAGGAGGCATGGACCAGGAAGGATGAGCAAGGGGCCCCAAGAAGGTATGGTAGTGACTTGGTTGGGGTTGTAATATGCCTGAGATGTCCCTTGCATCCCCTCCTAGTATGGTCTAGATCCATGAGACCTCCTTTGGTTTATGTAATAGAGTTGTTCAATGACTCCCTCAACCCCTTGATATACAACTTTATGTCCAGGAAAGGAAGGGAATTTATCTGTAGAATGATTTTCTTCACAAACTGAACAAATCTCTATACAGTTCAATTGACATTCATTCCTAGGATGCCTCCTGGTGCATCTAGGGTAAAAAATGGCCAAAGCTCTCTCCGCTTCCTCTTGTTTCCTTTTGATGTGTAAGGTATCCATTTGTATGGAAAGAGTCTACAGCATCTCACTCTTGAATTCTTCCAACATGTTTCTAATTTCTCCTTTAATGGATGAGTTAGATGAAGAGGTACTGGTTATGGGTTGACTCCTCCTACCTTTCTTTCTGGCTACTCTAGAATGGTTTCTAAAAACAATCTTTATGTCCTCATAGGATAGTTGGTAGATGTCTCCCCCGACCAGTAGATGGAGGGTGTCTAAAAGATCTTCCTGAATTCCCCTAAGTAGGACCAGCTTCAGAGACTCAGGGTCAAGTGTACACCCGACCCTTTTGTAACTGAGCTGGAACTTTTCTTCATAGTCTTCTAGGGACTCATCACTTCCTATAGTCATTTGGAAAATTTCTTATTTAGTATTTTTTGACCTACAATAGTGTCGATACTTGTTGTTAAAGGCTTGCTGCATCTGAGCTCAAGTTGTGATGCTATTACCAGGTAATCCCATGAATGAGCGTAGTGCTACATCCTTGAGATTAGAAGGGAACTGTATCAACTTTTGCTCATCTTCTGCATAGTCATAGGTTCGACAGATAACAACAAACTCGAACAAAAAGTTGTTAGGATCTTCTGTAGTTAGACCATGGAAATGAGGTAGAGAAAAAGGGCTTATATTCTTCATTTTGGTGTCCCCATTAGTCTCCCGAATGGGAAAGGTACCCTCTATTCTCTCTCCATTCCGCCTAGCGTTTCTATGTTTAGCCATTGGCTCAAAAGGAATGTTTTCTTCTTCTTCTTACCCTATAGGTTTTTCAAATATGTCTTGTTGTTCACCTAAGGGTTCTTATTGATCACAACCACCGAAGAAGAGAGGAGGTTGGCTGTGTGAAGCAGTGCGGATGTTGCGAAAAAATTTTCCTGAGTTATTTCTATTCCTACAAGGCATGAAAGGAAATATTTTTGGTTCCTTTTTGTTTATTTTTCCTCACACTGAAAGTACCTACAAAACTGAAATTGATTTAACAAAACAAATTGCAACTAACTGAAATGAACTTGCTGAAATGAAATTTGCAGAATTGAAGAGGAAAGAAAGGAAATGCAGAACTGAAGGAAAAGAATGACTAGTCTACTCTTGCTGAAATGAAATTTGCAGAATTGAAAAGGAAAGCAAGGAAATGTAGAACTTGAAAGAATAAAAATGACTTTTGCTGAAATAAACTATTAGCAGAATATTGCAATAGAAAATAGAAGAAAGCAGTAATCACAAAATACTCTGACGCTTCCCCAACAATGGTGCAAAAAAGTGGTGAGAACTAGTATTGCAGCAATATTGCTGCAACTCCTGGGCTACCTACTTTACTCTTATCAAGCCGGTAGTTCGTAACAAAATTGGAAGCATCGATGCTGTATGCTCAAGTACTAGTCCTTACTGTAGGTTGTCACTTGGTCAGCTGATGCAAGATCACTAGGAGCTCAAACCAACTTCTATGGATTCCAAAAGAAGCTCTATATGTGATGAAAGGAAAGAAAGATAGGTGCTATTCTAACTGCAGAAAGGAGAAAGATTGAAATGTAAATCAAAACTAGTGAACCCTAATCAACCAAGTAATTCTACTTTTGCAGAAATCACTATGAAAATTATGAAAGGAATTCCATTACCTATTCAAGGAATTAAACAACATATAACTATGCTATTTTTGGAAGTAAATAAGCAAAAAACACATTTTTGTATTTTATGTATTTTTATGTGAATTTGACATGCATGTAAATTATTGTGTGTGAATGTGGCAGCGAATAGGTGGTACTGAAGGGTAGTTTTGGGACTTTAGAGGATATAGGATGGTGTGGATGGGTCCTAGGAGATCTTAGGTGGCCTTCTAGAGGCTTTTCCCACACTCAGCCTTCAAAATAAAGCCTACAAAAAAATCTACAAGAGGACATAGGAAATCTACAGGAGGAAAAACAACGTTCTACAGGAGGCCTACAGGAGGAGGTTGAGAGGAGTCTTCATTGTTTTGACAGTGTGAGAGTGGGTGAAAGAGGTGGATGAAGGTTGGAATGAGGTGTTAGGGTGTCTATGGTCTACCATGAATGACCAGGAGAGAGAATGATGATGGATTTGCTCAAGGAGAGAGGAAGAAGTTCTATGGAAAATGTATGAAACTAAGGCAGAATTGAGGTGATACTTGGTCAACCTGTAGGGCATGGATCAGATGGAGGATGGGATGGATGATAGGATAGCCTGATACTAGAAGAAATCTGCTACAAAGGGATTGACAGTCAACCAATAAGATCAAACAAGCAATGAAATGAGTGCATCTAGAAAAACAAAGTTTTGCATCAAACTAGTCTAAACTATGATCTATGAAAGGAAATGCTGAGGAATGATGCAAGAAAGGAAAGCATGAAAGAAGACTATTGCAAATAAAGAAGTGAGAATGATGAAGAAGATCTGAAGCAAAGGAAATCTGGACTATTAACCTACTAAAAAGCTGCAAACACTAGAAGTCTTATGAATGAGGAAAATCTGTGTTTTTGGGGCAGCAAGAGGGTCTTTGCCTCAAATCATGGTCCCAAAGGAAGGAAGAGAGGCCAACACACTATTGCTAGCCTTTTGAATCTTCTTTTTATCACTACTTAACCTACTATGGAGAGCACAAATGGAAGAAAACTACTAGATCATCAAAAGCGACCTATTCTCAACCATAAAAGAAATACATCTAACAACGACCTAATCTACAAACTGAAATAAACATACAAATACAAGTAAAGAGGAGCCTGGCTGCTTGGATTTGGCCCTAACCTAAGAGCTTCAGCACTCTAAGGTAACTCAGTGCTAACTCAAAAAGGATTTCATCTTTATTTCCAAAACAATAGCAAGATTACATGAAACTGTGACAAAAATAATAAGCTCGAAGCTGAGCAAAGTTTACATAAGCAAAAATCCGACAAAAATTTGACCCTAGTGAGGCCCTAGGACTATCTACTTATATAAATGAAGCTACCAATAGCTTCCTTAAAATCAGGGAGGCTTGGCTCCCAAAACTCGAGATAATCATCAGTCACCCTCCACTTGCTCCGCTGCCTTCTAGTGCATGATTTAGCTGCTTGTACTCCGAGCTTAATGAAGGGGAATTCGAAGTGAGGAGTAATAAATGAGGGAAATTCCCTCCTATAAGTCCTCTCCTTTGTCCACTTCGAGTTATTGCTGCCATTTTTCCACTGGATACTTGACTTTGACATCAAAATTCATCAATAATCTGCATTAAACATATGTTAGACCACATGGCATCATAACTAACTCAACTCACTACATAAGCATAAATATAATCATAAAATCATACAATAAGATAAGAGAATGGTTGATTTGACTAGGTTATGAGGTAAAATGATCCCATATAATCACCCATTTATGAGGCTCATCAACCATGTCTTGAGGAACAATTCCCATTTAGCCCAAAAAAGATAGAATTCTGGTTTCTTATGAATTTTAGGGTTTTTCCTCTAATTAGGTCATCATTTTTTAGTTTTAGAAGATAGGTTGCAATTGAAATTTCTGATATCTTAGGCTTTGCATTAAATTTCATGTTACTTTCGTAATGGTTTCAAGCATTCCCATGCATGAAGTTGGCAAATAAATGATGAAAATTATGTTTTCTTCTATTTTAGTAAAGTTAATTGTTCTTGTTTTGAGATGAATTTATTGATAAATGCCAACAATGATGTATATGTTGCAGAAGTTTCTATACTGTAGGAAGACTTCATATCATCAGCCTCAGCCAAACCATATCCACCCATGATCTCCAAAATCCACTAAGTTCTCAATTCGAATTATCGTTTTACAAGGAAAACTTGCCATGCTTATTGGGCAAATCCAACCATTGTAAAGATTTGGTTTGAGTTCTGAGTGAGTGCCTACCACTCCCTTGCCTTAATTCCTCCTTAATCACCTTCTCCAAGCTCCATCCCACCTTTCAAACTACTCCCTATGCTTTTGGCTTGTTCCTGTAGGAAAACATGGGATCATGTAGGTGAACTAGGACATCATGTAGAAAAACTTGTAGTGGCCTGTTTTGAGCCCAAATTGTGAAAAAAACATCACTAAAGCTAGGATTAAGCCCCTACTTGCCTTCCAAGCTGTATGCACCATTTCACTCTTCTCCCTTCACACCTGTTTCATCTGCCACGCAACCAAGAAGGATTAGAATTTACATTTTTACAAAAAATAAAGAGAAAAGAGGTCTTTATATTTTTTCATGCACACAACATTTAAGTGCTTGTTTAGATATTCAAACTTCATGCTTAGGCTAGTTAAGACTTCACATGTGTTATATTAGAGTTATTTTGCAAGTAAGGTATATTAACAAATAGCTAGATGAGTTATTTGTTTCGTAGGCATTTCTTTTAGTCTTTCATTACTACAATAAATAGCATTTCAATTCTCTCAATTAGGGTAAAATTCTCCTGTCTAAATTAGATAAGACTTCTTCTAAGCAATAGAAGGTTGGCTTGAGAAACCCTAGTGGTCTATTGCCCCAACTCAATAGTGAAAAAGAGTGGACCCATTACGTCTATTTGTATATACAACATTGTCACCTCCAAGTTTGTACGAACCCCGGGTTGATGAAGTAAAGTTGGTAGCCCCAGGAGTTGCAATATCCTTGCTGCAATATTGGTGCTCATCCCAAGGTAAAGAAAGTAGTTGATGGTAGTGTGGAGAAACACAAGGTTAGGTTTGTGGCCATAATGTTCTCTCAGGTGGAGGGGATTTATTATGATGAGACTTTTGCTCCTGTAGTAAAGTGCTCATCTATCATATCCATTCTAGCATTGTCAGCACAGATGGGATGGAAGATACATCATATGGATGTAAATACAACATTCCTAAATGACATGGTTGAGGAAGTGGTGTATATTGAGCAGCATAAAGGATTTGAGACCTTAAACAGATAATCGCATGTGTGTAGACTCAAGTGAGGGTTGTATGGACTGAAACAAGCACCTTTTTCTTGGTACACAAGGATCGATAGCTATTTCACTGGGTTGGGCTTCACCAAAAGTGAAGAAGATGCAAACCTTTACTATATTGTGGTTGAAGGTAAATTGTTTATTGTTTTTTTATATGTCAATGATTTTATTCTGACGGGTGGCGATAAGTTGATCAAGTATTGCAAAAAGGATCTTGAAAGAAAGTTAAAAATGAAGGACTTGGGGCTCAAGCACTACTTTCTGGGGATGGAAGTATGGCAAGGAGATGAGGAACTGTTTCTTTCTCAGAGAAAGTATGCCAACGAGATACTTAATAAGTTCTACATGGATAGAAGTAAACCCATGGATGCTCCTCTAGCTGGTAACTAGAGGAAGGAGGATGCTACTTCCAGTGAAGTAGTCGAGGCCACTATTTACAGGAAGCTTGTGGGTTCACTCATGTATGTGGTGAACACACGACCAGACATGTGTTATGCAGTTAACCAGTTTAGTGTTAGTGAATTATATATTATAGAGCAATGGAACACAAAAAATATTGCAGAAATATAAACACAAAAAATGCATAAAACAAGAGAGACACAGATATATGTGGTTCACCTAGTTTGGGCTACGTCCACGAAGAAACAACGAGTCCTTCCTTTTATATTATCTAGCAAACTAAAGAGATACAACCTACAGCAGATCGTTGTAATTCCCTTTTCACTCTCAATCTCCTCTCTCTTCTTCACTCGGAATACAGATCTACATAGATGCAATACAATTCCCTCATATATAGTGAGGGATTGCCTTTTAGGTCAAAAAACCCTAAATTAAACATAACTTCTACCATCAAATATCTACCAAATGAACGGCCCAGATTGACTACAGAATTACAATGTTTTTAAAAGGAAATTTTACATCTATTTTTAGCTCCGAGGGCACTGCCCCCAATCCCCTGCCAAGGGGGGGCTCCCAAAGGTCGTGGTTGCCCCCCCTTGGACCCCTCCTGCAGCGTACATTTTATGGGTGGTGTTTCCACCCCATTACGAACTAGGTCTAATGTAGAGATACCTTTGAATAAAAAAGATTATCAATCTCCACACCCAAGACTTAGTCAAGGAATGGTTAAGACGACCAAGTTGTATTAGAAGACAACCAAACATGTGTTGAGATACCTCAGAGGCACTACTCAGTATGGCCTTTGGTATAGATGGATAGAGGAAGTGAAGCTTCAAGGCTTCATTGATGTAGATTGGGTAGAGAGTCCATCAAATAGGAAGAGCACATCAGGTGGGATCTTTAGTATTAAGTCAATAGTTGTTTCTTGGTATAGCAGGAAACAAAGATCAATTGCACTCAGTTCAGCAGAAGCAAAGTACATGGCCGCTAGTCAAGGAACTTGTGAGGCTATCTAGACAAGGAGGATTCTTGTTGGTTTGTTTGGTCAGCAGATGGATCCAACAACGATTTACTGTGGTAATCCCAGTTTATCAAAATCTCTAAGAATCTAGTTTTTCATGATTGGTCCAAGCATATTGACATCCAGTATTACCATCTTCAAGATTTTGTGTAGAGGAGAATCATGTTGTTGGAGTACATTCCTATAGAGGAACAAGATGCAGATATTTTGACAAAGGAATTGTCAAGATGAAAATTCAAGTTTCCCAAAGGTGGGATCGGGGTAGAAGATAATCACTTTTCTATTGAGAGGGAGTGTTAAAAATAGCAATAATAAATCCTAATTTAATTTGTCCTTGAATTAAATTAAAATTCTATTCTCATAGAAACTTGTAATAGTTAACTAAGTTAATTTGACTTAGTTGGCTTAGGAAATTTGAGTTGGAAGTATATCTAGAGTCATGTAGAGTGATCCTTAAATTTTAGGGGCCCAAGTTGAGTTCTTTTGAGTTGTAATTAATTAACTCAATATAACTGAGTTATAGTTAGTTAAACTAGTTCCAATTGTTGGAGGAACTAGTAGGAGGTCTAGTAATGGGGATGAGCATCAGTCAAACTTCACTACTCCACCATTTGATTGAAGATTCTCTCATAAATAAATCATGCATGTCAATTCAGAGGAAGACCCAGTTGAGATTAGAGTTTAGGGACATTGTACTATCAGTTGTATAATTTTCCGAGTTGTATAGATGGCGCATGCAATCAGTTGAGGGCCTATGGATGAATTTCAAAATTATGGAGAGAGAATTTCCCAATTAAATACGGGCTAATTCTCTCAAGAATTGCGTAAGGAAGTAGGGACTTGGAAGGAAAAAAAATTGTCTAAGTGTTGGCTTGAGATGGTTTGTGAAACAGAGAGATAGATTATACTTGAGCAGAGATTGTTCGGGTTGAACAAGCATTGTATTTTCTTCTCAGATCTCTTGGTTAATGAAATATAGATAGTTGGGGTTTTGAGCAGTTTCTTTCCCTAGAGAAATATTATGTTATGTACGATTGAAATTCTTCCTTTTATGCTTGTTGTTTTCATTGATCAATTTTAGCTTCCACTAAAGAGTAGAGTAGATTATTGTCTTGTGTTTTAGAATATCACATAAATTTTTGAATCTACAAGTAAAAAATATACAACTTGTAACCCTAGCTAGGATTTCCTCCAAAATTCCAAGTATGAGATCGCTGACCTTTGTGGTTTCTTTGTTAAATGTGCTATCAAATGCCTTTATAACTGATGCATTATGTTCTTGCAATCTTTTAAAAAATAATAGGTCTTCTTTGTGAAACTGAATTCTACATACCGAAAATATTTCTAAAATGGTTATCCCATATGGTTCTGTTCATACTACACCTGTGGTAGCATGCTTAGCTTGGTACTAAGAGTCTGCAGGAAGCTTGATTTTAAATTCTAGTAGGCAGATGCATAACACAAAATGGCGGACTCGATTTTACATAATTTTGGACAATCATCACATAGATAACATAATGATTTGAAATGACTTGGTCTGTGAAAAAGTGATATTTGTAACTATGAAGTACAAATATCACATTATAACTCTAAAATGTTTTATCATAACAAAAGATAGGTTATAATAATGACCTCGCAATGCCTTGTCCATCAATTTTTGGTTATCATGGAGTAATGCTTTTTTAGAGGAATGGTTAAATATGATGGATTGAATATGTCACATAGGATATCGATGAGAAAATAACATAGGATTATTTATGGTAAAATCAAATAAATTCTTTTCAAATTAATAAAAATATAAATAAATCATTCCACTTTATTAGCTTTGTTGGAAAGTTCCGAATATGAAATTGTTGGGTACCTTAACTCTTTTTTAAATAATGGAGTACATAACCTCTTGCTGAAGCTATCTTTTCTATTCACGCTGGCATTACAGGAATTTGTTTTTCAAATTGCAGGAATTTGAAACTTCTTTCCAGGAATCATTTTTCAATTGCAAGAATTTAAGAAAGTGTTTTCTTTGCTGATAGGAATTAAAATTTATATAGCTAATGTTGATGCATACTTCCTTTGATGTAGTTACCGTGGAAGAAGTAAAAAAAATGACTCTACTTGATCCAATGACCGAAGATAGCCAAGTTCAGAAATTCGTGTTATTGAAGGATTTTTACAGTAAATTATGTTCTATATTATGAAAATGTAGGAATTAAAATTGTTCATGTTCATAACTTTATGTGATATAAGATTTTCCAAAAAACGCTTTTTCAAATTCTAAAATTACAGGAAACAGTTCCTACACTTTATTGTACATAAAAGGAACCTCTATTAAACATGATCAATTCCTACTTTATTTATTATCAGGCCATATTATTTACACCCTATAACACTACCATGTGGATTTCTACCGATCCTACGAAATTTAATGCTCCTCGGTATTTTCAAATTTAGAGAGTCTGAAAATCTTAAAAAAAAAACACTCAATTACTATCCAATATATTTTTCTCAAGCCCAAGATGGTTAATGCTCGCTAGTATTTTCAATATTAGAGAGTCTAAAAAACTTAAAGAAAACTGTGAGGGAGTTCATTTTTCGTTATTAATCTTTCAAGACCATATAAATGGCTAAACCTAAAATTGATAAATGTGCTTCTCATAGTTTAATGAGGAAAAGGAGGAACAAAGTTAGCTCATTATTTAAAAAAATGTAAATTTAGAATGAATGTGGATGAGGGGCATTACCCTCTTTATCGACAATGTCTATCTCTGTATGCTGAAATTTTGAAATAAAACCATCTCTAGAAACTGGTTGATGATACAACTTCAACATATGTCCATTGACTTATACAAATGAGATGTATGAGTCATCGATTGTTTTTACTTCTACAACACCATTGTCAAACACAATTTTAATTTGATAGGGTCCCAACCAATTAGTAGTAAAATTACCCTTGAAGTATTTAAATCTTGATTCAAACAATAGGTCTCAATCTCCAGCTTTGAACTCTTTCTTCTTTATAAAAATATCATGCCATGTAGCTCTCTGTTGGTGTATAAGAGTGGTTTTTTATAGAGCATCTAATCACATCTCATCTAGTTCATTTAATTGTAAAATTCTTTGTTGTTGAGATTTAGATAGGTTTAATCCCAATTATGTTTCAATTTGAAAGTTTTGAGTTCGAATTCAATGGGAAAAGTACCTATTTTCCAAATACCAAATTGTATGGGGTATGACTAGTTGTACTCTTCCATGTTGTTCTACATGCCCAAAAGACCTCAAGAAGCCTTTTTTCCCAATTTGTTTGGTAAATCCAAATAGTGTTTGTCAAGATGTGTTCCAAAACCTTCTTTGTAGATTCCACTTGGCCATTGGCCTGTGGATGATAAGGAGTTTACTTTTGATGTTTTATTTTATATTCCTTCATAATTGACTCAACTAAATTTGATGTAAATTGACCCCCTGAGTAGTAATTATCTCTCTAGGTACCCAAAAATGAACAAAAATGTCTTCAAAAAGAAAATCCACTGTTGATTGCTCATTGGCTCTTACCAAAGCTTTTGCCTCTTCCCACTTTGTCACATAATCTGTGCAAACCAATATGTACCTCTTCTTCTGTGATGTCATATTAATGAGTCGCACAAAATCCAAGGCCCATTTATTGAAATATTCTACAAGAACTTGTGGATGAAGAGGGATTTCATCAACTACAATTGGGCGACGCATTCTTTGAAAACTATCACAATTTATCACATACTTTTTGGAATCTTTAAAAAGGTTTGGCCAACAATATACTAGCTGGAGAATTTTATAGGTTGTCCTCTTATTTGAAAAATTTACACCACATGGCTCATCGTGACAAGCTTTCAAGATATCTAGCATCTTGTCTTTAATACATCTACGGATAACCATATCTACTCCTGTATAGGAAATATCTCCTTGAATCCAGGAGTATATAACACTTTTCTTGATCACATTCTTCTTTTCTTTTGATGAAAAACGTGGTTGAAATTTTCTTGTAGATAAATAATTGGCAATATCAGTGAACCAAGGTGTTATAACATAAATTGCAAATAAATTTTCATCAGGAAAACTATCTACTACAGGAATGGTCTAAACAAAATTGTTGGCTTGAGAAAAGAATTTTTCTACTTGATTTTCTCTTTATGGCCTGTCTAACACTATGATGTTAAAGGCTTGTAATAATAGCAACCATCTTGTAATTCTTCCATTTTTCATTGGTTTGTTCATTAAGTATCAAATAACAAAATGGTCAGTATGAAAAAAGAATTCATAACCCATAATGTAATGATGAAGCTTATTAACTACATAAACAACTACCAAAAATTCATTTTCTGTAACAGTGTAATTAGTTTAAGCAAGAGTCAATTTTTTACCAATATAATATATGGCATATGTTCTTTGTTGTTATTTTTTCCCTAAAAATGATCCTATGGTTGAATCAAAAGCATTTGTAGATATATGGAAAGGTAGTGTCCAATCAGGTTCTCTTAACAAAGGAGTTGTAGAAAAGTTTTCTTTAAGCACACCAAAAGCAATTTTTGAGTCATTGTCCCAATAGAACTCAATATCTTTTGCAAGAAGTTTAAACAATGGCAAGGAAAGTCTTGATTTTTTTTAATAAAATGCCTATAATACCTCACATTCCCTAAAACATTTCTCACATCTCTCTGAGAAGATGGAGTTGGAAAGTTAACAATTAATTCAACCTTATGTAGACCTACCTTGATACCCAAGAAAGAGACATGATGTCCAAAGACAGTTCCTTCATTAAATATTAAAAGGAACTTTTCATTGCTTAAATAAATATTTCTCTTGGCATTTTTTAAGAATTTTTCCAGGTTATTAATGGCTTCCTTAAGTGTGTTACTATAAATAGTGAAATCATCCATGGATACTTCCACACAATCGTCAATCAAATAAACAAAACCAACTCAAACTTCTCTTTTAAATGTGGCAGACACATTACAAAGTCCAAAAGGTAACAGTTTATAAGCATAGGTTCCCCATGGGAAAGTAAAGCTTATTTTGTCTTGGTCTTCAAGAGTTATTCTTATCTGATTATAGCCATTGAAACCATCAAGGAAAGAAAAATAACTCATTCCAGCCAATTTATCCAGGACTTGATCTATGGAAGGCAAAGGAAATGGTCTTTTAGAGTGCCTTTCTTAAGTTTCCTGTAGTCTATGCATACCATCCATTTACCATTCTTTTTCAAAACATTAATCAAGGGTGAAGCCCATTGGCTGTCAGATATAGGGTAGATAAAATATACATCTAATAGATTTTGGAGTTCCTTTTTAACAATATCTTTCAATGCAGGGTTCATTCTTCTTGTGGTTGTCTAATAGGTTTATTATTTTATTAAATGTAGATATGGTGTGTGAACATATCAAGATGTATTCTTGCATATCATTGTATTCCCAAGGATAAGCTTTGGAATATTTCTGCAATAATATAATTAATTGATCTTGTTGAAAATTTTCTAATTTAAAATTGTTATTTAAAGTATTTCTAGGAGAAATTTCAATATTTTATTGCATGGATTTGATATTGAGTGTACAGGAAAGTCTAATAAATAAGTTGATTTTAATCCATCCTTAGTACATCTTTCTTGAAAATGTTGTCCTAAAAGAGACTGCAAAGAAAATTTTTGGGTACTTAACAAAGTTGGTTCACAATTTACAGGAATTTTAGAATGTACAAAATTTTCAGAATTTTGTGAGATTGCAGGAATCACATGCTATTCAAATATTACAGATTGGTTAGATGTTACAAGAATGATAGTCTATTTAGAAATCACAAAAATTGCAAAATTTTCAGATTGCTTATAATTTTCAGATTTTGCAAAATCTTCTGATGTAGTTGATGTTGTAGTTGATGTTCTAGATGACTACCCCCTAAAATACTGTAGAAAATCATGATGAGAAATAAAATAATCAATTTGATTTTCATCAGTATTTTCCTTGAGATTAAATGCTTGTTCAATTGTTAACAAAAACTGAATCATTTCATCATTTGTTTCATTTTCATCAAACCAATGAACTTTCTTTAATTGACCTTGTTTTTTGAAAGGGGGTATAAAGTAATGTTTTTAATTTCTTCACAATTTGTTATTGTCATATTTCTAGAATGACAACTAATATACACGTCAACAGTTTCCAACCATGGTATTCCCAAAATTAGAGGACGTCCTCTTAATCTGGATTTGGGTTGTAAGATCATAAAATCTACCCGATATGACCAAGGTTCAATAGAAACAATGATGTCTTCTATAGTTCACTTAAGTTTCAATTTTGATCTGTTAGCCAATTCTAACATTGTTGGAGTTGGTCATGTTGTATGTTTCTAGGATATCCATGGTTTCATTTTTCGTTACGTTTATGATAGCACGTAGGTCAATAAGTGTATTTGGAATTGAAAAAATGTTGACTATTATTGGCACAATAGGGATGTTTGGGTCAACATATTTTTCTACAATGATTTGAAAAGTCATTAAGCTGGCCAATCTACCTATAACTTGTATTATTGATGGAACTTATTTTTTTCCAGTTCTTTAGTACACAATCCCCTTATTTTTTCTATAAATTGGTATATTCTTTATTGCTCTAAGTAAGAGAATATTTATAGTGATATTCTTCAATTCATCAATAATATCAAATTCAGGTATCAATTTTGGTATATCTTGTTTTTCAAAAACAAAAGTCTTGGGAAATGGGACTGTCCTAGAGATTTGAGGTTGTTCTTGTAAGGGGTAGTTTGTTTCATTGTTGTTTTCAGTTTCTCTTGTAAAAGGGATGTTTTTGTTGTTTTGTTTTATCTACAATTTTTTCAGTTTGTTCTTCAATTACCACTGTATTTTTTGGGTTCCTAACTCTACCAGATTGCATATTAATCTCTTGTTCTACAATACTATCTAAACTGTTATAGAAAATTCATATAATTTTATTGGATTTTCCTGTAATTGTACATAAAATTATTGTAATTTACTGGATTTTATTTTAACTGTATAAAAAACTCTCGTAATTTTACTGGAGCTATGAGATATGTAGGGAATGATTCAGATTCAACATTATAAACATGTTTTTCTATTTTATTGTTTGGATTTGCAACTAGTTGAGAAGGAATATGTGTAGGTCGTGGGGGTGGCTGATTAAATGGAAGTTGTAATTGTTGAGGTTGATTTAGTTGTGGTTGTTAAAGAGGATGTGGTTGTTGTGGAAGGGGTGGATATGATTGTTGCGTTTGTGGTTATGGATGATATGAAAATTAATGATATGGAGGTTGAGGTTGTTGATACAGTTGTTGTTGGTATGGGGCTTGAAATTGTGGAGGCGTAACACCCAACCCCACAATTACCCACTTTTACACTCTTACTAGGGTAAACATGAGCTAATGCATGACCCAAATTACAAGATTCAATTATGGAAATTTGGCCTTACTTTCCAACTTGTAAAAAACCTACTACAACATTCAAGGAAATATGATCACACACATGAAAACCTAATCCCATTGGTGGCCATATTCCTGATCTCAAACCACTTCTTATCCTAACTTACAACCCAATCACACATAAGAAGGCCAGTCGGTGCATCTAGAGGGCTCTAACCGCATGCATAACACATCCTCTATGTGACTACAGCCGAGTTTTTCTATTTAAGATAGTGTAGCCAGACATTAGAGACTTTTTTAGGTCTAAAATGGGCTTCATAAGGAATCTTATAAAATAATAGTGGAAATAATAAAATAAGATTAAATTATCAAACAGGGTGTGACTTGTTGGCCAACGAACATACTGCTAAGGCATTCAGTCCACTGTGTAGGTCACAAGTTCAAACCTCGTCTTACCTATGCATTGTGCTTGGAGGTGGTGCAATTGCACCTGGAGGTTATAGTGGCATCTGTAGGGGGTGACCCCATGTCATGTGAGTACAAGATTTGGTGTGTTACCGATTCCACCAGTCATAGATTTATTTTCCCTAGTTTTTGTCACTTCAACTTAGAGGCTCATCTGAGGTTTTCATGCACCTTTGCTTCATTGAAAATCAATATTGGAAACTTTTCCTTGCATATTGGCATTGGGTCTCTCCAACACTCAACCAATTAATCAAACCCTAGGTCATATATTTCCTTCCCTAGGTCTCTACATATAAAGAGAATTTTCATTGTTGTGTCTTTCTTATAGAGTGCCTATTCAAGTCACCTTGTGCCCTAGTACTTGAATATATATCTTAGGTGACCATATCACATACCGAGACTCCTCCCGTTGGTAAAATTTCATAAAGAGAAGAGGTTTTTGAATGTGGTGATAGTGGGCCATCACTCCATTATTGTCACTTGCTCTAGTTTTAGCCTTGTAGAATACCTGTCTCCAAGGCTTGCTAGATTTTGTAACTACATATTTAGCATCGTTGTCAAGGACGAAGTGAGTATACCTTCATGAAATTTTAATATTTATCCCCAGCAACAAGATATATATATATTTTTTTATGACTCCATTCACGCCCTTGTTCTTCATTGAACTTCAAAGTCAAATTCTTGTAGGATGAAGCAAGCATCTTTAAAGGCAATCTTTGAATTCACTGTGGTGACTTCCATGTTATTAATATGTGAAATTTAGCAAATGGTTCAACCAAAATTACACAAAGTATTCCCGGCTTTGGATATCACATGAATCCCGAGGTATCCAAATGGATTGGACTAGAAATACATGAATGATATACCAAAATTTGATGGTGATCCATATCCAATGGTCGATCATGTAGCAAAATTCATCAAGTATGCTTCAAAGGTCAATGTGGTTCATTAAGATGTTCTCATTGAGTTGTTTATTATCTCTATAAGATATATGCATAGAGATTTGCTTGACAATTCCTTCAAGCCCAAAATCATTCCCTCTTTCTCTATATTGATTAGAGACTTTCTAAAGTACAAAGGACATTTTTTTCGAACTAATGAGGAAGCCTGTCATAGCTTGGAAGATTCTCTCCAAAAGGAAGACCTCATTGAGTGTGCTGAAGAAGTTGAAGAAGAACACCATGAGCAAGAGGAAGAATCCTTTCTATATGAAAACATTGAAAAAGATATTGAGGGTGATTTTGAAAAGGATCATGGTAAGGATATTGACGAACATATCTCTTTGGAAAGTGGATTTGAGGATAGCCACGCGTTTTTAAGGGATTTTATCTATGCTTGCACTTCCTGAAGACCTTGAAAATTTTGATCTCATTATTTACCTAGGGGTTAATATTTTTAAGTTCTTGCAGGGGAAATGGGATGTTAGCGGCCATTCCTTTGACAAGGATCCAACTTATGATACTGTTGGGTGTGGAGCATGATTATTTAGAGGTATTTGTTTCAGCTGGATGTATACCCCAGGAAGTTTGTACACCCCTCCACGCAGGGGGGACTTGTCCCCCCTGCGGGGGTACAGGGGCCAATGGTCCTCCAGTGGGGGTTTAGGGGCAGCACCCCCAAAGCTAAAAATAGATGTAAAATTTCCTTGTAAAATATAGTAATTTCTAGTCAATCTCGGTCGTTCATTAGGCAGATGATCTGATGGTAGAACTTATGTTTAGTTTAGGGTTTTTTTCCCTACAAGGCAACCCATCTCTTTGCATGAGAGCATTATATTGAGGCTGTGATATAGATGTGTATTTTTCGAGTGAGAAACAAAGAGGTGAGACTGTGAGAGAAATAGAGGATATTACAGTGGATATGATGTAGGTTGTGTCTCTTCATTTTGTTGGATAATAGAAAGGAAGGACTGGTTTTTTAGAGTGGACGTAGCCCAAACTGGGTGAACCACGTATATCTGTGTCTCTCTGGTTTTATGCATTTTCTATGTTTATATTTATGCAATATTCTATGTGTTCCATTGCTCTGTAATATATAATTTTCTAACAAATACTAATGGTGATGCTAATGGGGGTCTTTTCTTGCCTTACACCCCATGCGATTAAGAAGATATGATCATTGATATTTTTTATCCATATTTAAACTTTTTCATCATCACCCCTTAATCATATTGAGGATGTGTAGGTGTTAAACCTATGTTGGCTAGTCAACATGAATTTGTGTTAGGTCCCTATAATACTAGTGATTCCCCCATTACTATTTTCATTGTAGCCCTTATTTTTATTATTGTGCCCCTATTGTCCCCATATTGTTATTATTGTGCCCCATAGAAGCCCACTATTATTATTGTTGTATTGTTGTGCCCTTATATTATTGTTGTTATGTCGACTTTGATTATATTGTGACCCCTTAGACTCCTATATATAGAAAGGAGGCTTTTCCATTTGTATCATCCAAGAATTGTTCATTTGTGTAATGTAAAGGAGGTTTCCCCCTCGAAGACGCTGATTTTGAGGTCGTTGATCTATATTTTCTATCTTTTTGTGAGCTGGTTTCATAACATTTGGTATCAGAGCTTTGGATTCTAGGGTTTTGCTACTCCAAAATAGGTCATCATGGAATTTTTGCTATAAAATTTTTTTGCGATGTTTCAGAAGCTAAAAAATAAAATAAAAATCATTTGAGCCGAAATCAGGATGATCCTCGAGTCTAAATTTCTGATCTTGTCTCACTATATTTTCGGAGATATGATCCAAGGACGTTAGGGTTTTTCCAAGCTCCCGAATTACATCCCAAACAGATGACCTTGGGAAAATCATCATAACTTTCTCTCTGAGTATCAAATTGAAATTTCGTAAGAAGTTACAAAAATAGGATGGACTTTAGTTTTTTTTGCATTGTTTTTAGGTCCAAAGGTTAAAACAGTGACACATAGCACTTCGTACAACTTCGCTCTTCTAAAAAAGTGTATAATCGGGTCATCTTGGGAGATTGGGCATAACACTTTCTTGGAGAATCCAATTTCGATCAGACTAGTGGTATTAGAAACAAAACTCAGAGGCTACAGATCGCACTTTCAGAACTTGGTGATTTGAAATTTCAAAGATACACCAGATTCAATATTGAGCGCCTATAAAGTGAAAAAAGATGTGTAGTTTTTTTTAATTTTGCATAAGTTTGGGTTGAAAAATTAGTTTGAAGGAATTCAAAGGGCATAGTAAAGAATAATTATCATTAATTGATGCCCCGAAGAAAGAAAATGGAAACACCTAGTAAGCAACCTGAAATCTCTAGCATGAATCATGAAGAAGAGGAAGAAATGCAACATGATATATCAAAATTATGAGACCAAGTGCAAAATATTTCACTCTCACAAAAAGTAACAGAGGCTAAGATGGATGGTTTAAAGAAAGGTGTGGAAGATAAGATGGATGATTTAAAGAAAGGTGTGGAAGCTAAGATGGATGGTATGAAAGACAACATTGAAGATTGGAAGAAGGACATGGAAGGTTTGAAGGAAGTTTTGACAAAGTTGCTACAAGAAATGATCCCTAATGGCGAAAAGGTAGGAGAGAAAAGTCAGAATGAGCACAAAATAAATGTTAATCATGATTCAAAGAATGACAACATTGAAGATTTGAAGAAATGTGTGGAAGGTTTGAAGGAAGTTTTGACAAAGTTTCTACAAGAAAGGCTTCCTAATGGCGAAAAAGTAATAGAGAAAACTCATGATGAGAACAAAATAAATGTTAATCATGATTTCATAGACTCTAATAGTGGATTGAAGACCCACCATGTTCCAAAAATCGATATGAGGAAGCTTGATGGCAAGGATCCCGTAACATGGATACTACAGATGGAGCAATGTTTCGATCTCCATAATGTGCAAAACACACAAAGGTATGCATTACAACTTTATATTTGGAACCAAATCAGTATATATGGTATCGATGGATTTTCTCTCATAAACAAATTGTCACTTGGGAAATGTTTGCGGAAGAAATGATAGCACATTATGAGAATACAAAAAGCAACAATTTTTTTATCCAATTGATAAATCTCAAACAAAAGGGTTCAATGATGGAGCACATTGAGGACTTCCAAAAATTGAATATAAGGGTAAAAGATATTCCAGAGGAGCATAGGATTGATATGTTCATAGGGACTTTAAAAGATAACATCCAATGTGAGGTTCGCCTTTGGGAACTAGATTCATTGGAGAAGGCATTCAGGTTGGCAAGAAAAATGGAAAGCAAAATTATGGCAACAAGGAAGCCTACCACTAAAAATCATAAAGATGGAATTGTTGCTGACCCTAGCCATCCACAACCTACAAGGTTGACACCACAACAATTGGAAGAAAAAAGAGCAAAAGGGCTCTGTTACAGTTGTGATAGAAAATACTCTAAAGGTCATAAGTGTGCCAAGAAGAAATTATTTTACACAGATTGTGAAGTGGAGGAAAAAAAGGAACAAGAAATGTCAAAAGAAGAGGATATACACTAAGAACAAACCCTAGAAAAATAAGAAATGAATCCGACCATATCTTGTAATTCATTGGCTAGAATTACCACTCCTCAAACTATCAAGATAGAAGGGCATATCAAGAAGAAAAAGGTAATAGTGTTGATTGATTCGGGAAGTACCCATAATTTTATTCATTATAAGATAGTCAAAGAATTGAATTGCTTCCTATATCCAGCACTAGAGTGTCAAGTGATGGTTGCAAGTGGAGGAACCATAAATTGCTCAGGAAAGTGCCATAATATCAAGTTATCCATGGAGAATATGTATTGAATAGCCTAATGCTTTCCATTCCAATGGGTGGTGTTGATGTTGTACTAGGAGTCAAATGGCTACAATCCTTGGGTACAATAGATTTTAATTTTCAAGACCTTTTCATGAAATTTTCTTTGGAAGGAAAGGAAGTTGAATTAAGGGGTATCATAGGGAAACTAGGAAAGATAATCAACTCTAATGGAATGACAAATCTTCTAAAGAAAGAACAACGAGGCATAATTGCACAATTATGTTTGCTAAAGGTTCCCACATCAAAATCATCTATTTCTCTAGATCTCCAAAAAGCCTTAGACAATAATTCCAAGGTATTTGAGACTCCGAAAGGCCTCCCACCTATTTTTGATCATGATCATGCTATTCATTTGATTCCAGGAAGTATTCCTCCAAACATCAGGCCTTACAAATATCCATATGCCCAAAAGAGTGAAACTGAACGTATGGTTGCAGAAATGCTAGAGGCGGGTATAATTCAACCTAGTCAAATTTCTTTCTCTGCTCCAGTAGTATTGGTGCACCAGAAGGATGGGTCATGGCACATGTGTCCAAATTATGGGGAGCTCAACAAGATCACTATTAAAGATAAATTTCCCATTCCTTTCAACGATGAATTATTGGATCAATTGCATGGATCAATTTACTTCGCCAAGTTGGATCTTCATTCAGGATATCATCAAATAAAAATGAAGACTAAATACATTTTTAAAACAACGTTTAGAACTCATGAGGGTCATTATGAATTTTTTGTCATGCCTTTTGGCCTTACCAATGCACCTTCTACTTTTCAAGGTTTGATGAATTTCATTTTCAAGCCCTTCCTTAGAAAATTTGTGTTAGTATTTTTTTATGATATACTAATCTACATCAAGTCTTGGAAGGATCATGTTCAACATGTTGACAGAGTGCTCAAACTATTGGAGGAGAAACAATTATATGAAAAAAGCTCCAAATGTTTCTTTGGAGTACAAGAGGTGGAATATCTGGGTCATATTGTATCTCATGAAGGTGTTAAGGTAGACCCTAGCAAAATTAAAGCCATTAAAGAATGGAAAATCCCCACATCCATAAAGCATATGCGAGGATTTCTCCAGTTGACAGAGTCTTATCACAAGTTTGTTAAGAATTATGGGAGAATAAAAACACCTCTAACAACATTATTGAAGAAAGATGCATTTTCATGGACTCCGAAGCAACGAAGGCCTTTGAACATCTTAAAGAGGAAATGTACCAAGCACTGGTCTTAGCTACACCGGACTTCACAAAAACCTTTATTATGGAATGTGACGCCTCAGGAAATGGAATTGGTGTTATTTTACCGCAATAAAAAATACCCATTGCTTTTGAAAGTCATCCAATCAAAGGAAAGTATTTTCACAAATCTATTTATGAGAAGGAAATGTTAGCAACACTACATGCACTTAATAAATGGCGACCCTACCTAATGGGAAGACACTTCAAGGTAAAAATGAATCATGATAGTCTTAAATACTTTTTAGAACAAAGATTATCTTCAGAAGAGTAGTAAAAATGGGTCACAAAGATGTTGGGTTATGAATTTGAAATCATCTACAAAAAGGGAAGAAAAATGTTGTGGCAGATGCACTCTCAAGAAAGGATGAGGATGTGGAAGCATTGCTTTGAGCCATTTCTATTATCCAACCAGATTGGATAAATGAAGCAAGGCATGAATGGAAGAACGATGAAAAAGTGTGGGCACTCATTCAAAAGTAAGATCCTAGTATATATGATACATTTAGCTGGAAAAATGATTCGTTATGGTAAAACGATCGCTTATACCTAGGTAAGAATTCCCAAATCAAACAAAAGATTCTTATGGAATCACACACTTATCCCTTAAGAGGGAACTCAAGATTTTTAAAAACTTACCACAGGGTTAAGAAGGAATTTTTTTGGGATGGCCTTAAATTGGATATTCAAAAGTTTGTGGCGAAATGTTTGGT
>APFE031368018.1:405903-426675 GCA_000404065.3 Pinus taeda
GCAGCTGCAGCGCTCGAGAGATCACCCTTCACAGATTCGCTTTCCACTTCACTTTCATATAGATCGAGCTTTTGAAACAATAACCCAATATTTCAGATCTTAAGATATTCAAACCAAAATCATACATAAGCCAAATGATCTCCTTTGCTTTATATAGGCAAGCTCTTCCTCAAATCATGGACCAATACCACGGGCCAAAACCATAACAAACCAATACCATCAACTCAATACTAGGGATCAACACGTCTTTCGAGATGCCATGGTCCAAAAACCATAGGTTCAAATTCCAAGGACTAACTACCATGGACCAAAGGTAAGTTTTCCCACATGAAATAAACTTTTCTCTGCATAAAATTCCGTGAACTTTTCTCCACATGAAATAAACTTTTACAAACTTTTCTCTGCATAAAATTCCGTGAACTTTTATCCTGCGTACTTCTTAATTCTCATCATATTGAGAGCCATGCCATGGGTGTTGCCATCAAGTACAACATCTGTAACATATAACCATACCAGAAAGATAATGCCAACAGATCCATGCTCACAATCATGCCAAAACTCTTTCCATGGATGCCAGCAATTCTCTTTCTTTTGTGTTGCATAATGATCTATAATTTCCTTCATCTCACCTTGTATTTATACTAAATACAAGGGCTCCAATGAACAACCTTCTATAGCTTTCCAACCTGTTATAAGGCCTCTCTAAGGATAGCCTACCTTAACTCTTGTTGTGCAAACATAACCTTTAACTTCAAAAATTCATATATCATGATAAACAACTCATATTTGAGTGACTTTTTTGCTCACAGTTGCTCTTAGGGTCCTCTATCAACTCAAATCATCATATGTCCAAAACTCTTCATAGATCCAAACCCACAACCTTGGGTGCAAAGCCACATCTTGGGTTCCAGGCCCACAAAGTGCTTTTATGGTGCTCCAACGTCCAATCCCTGAAACCTTAGGGCTTGGAGTACCTCCCAAGCTACAAATATCAACACCATCACCCATAACGCTTCAACAGTTTGCCCTACATTGATAAATTTTATGGGATGATGCATCTAGATACAACATGACCCCAACTGACTGGTCACTTCATGAGGGATAAGCAATTGATCTAGGGCCCAGAGAAGGATGGTATCACACCTAGAGACATCATAGGGCTAGCACAACCTTGATATCCCTCAATGTTGGAGCAAAGATGGGCATTTTGACCACATGGAGATCCATGAGACCACTTTTATACCCCAAAATGAAAATTGGGGTCTAGAAAGGGAGTTTGATAGATACCTAGGGGTCAACCACTAGCCTAGATTGTTTTAAAGGTCCTCTACTCACAGAATGACACCTTGATCCCTAAATGCTTTCCCCAAGAAATCTTACACATGGATGATGTCAGTTTTATCTCTCTTACGACTCACACCTATTGGCTAGTTTGATTTTTATTCATTGGCTACTAGGTCCGCTTGTGACCTATTACAATATTTTATTATTTTAGGAGATAATAGGCTAACATAGGAACTCAACCACCTCATAGAAGTAGAGGAGAAGACATTTGAACTTATCATCATCACACACTTGAGAATTTCAGCCTACTTGAGTCATTTTTCCCTCTTTTCATTGGAGAATTCAAGCCTATTAATTTATTTTGACATTTGGGGCTAAAAAGTTTTGGTTTGGATCTATTATTTCGATCAATGGATGGAATATTTTTCATTTTATGTACTTATTTTTGAATATTTATTTTTATAAATGTTTAATTAATGGAATTGTGTTGATTCTATGTTATGCTAATTATACCCTAATTTTTTGAAGACATATTGAATGCTATCTAGATGATATATTTCATTCATTACTCATACATAGTTACATGTGAATTGAATGTCCTAGTGGTGAACTTTGATTAAGCTCTCCAATGAAAAGTCCATTTTTCCGTTGTATAGATAATTGTTTGAAGTCTTGTTTCTAGGGCATCAATATTTTGGCCTCCTTAGAAGACCTTTGGTTGATCTAGTGCATAATAGACTCCATAGTCCCAAGGAATAAGGCATTGGCCTACTTTGTTTGTGATCAATCTATTTTCTCACCGATAAATTCTTATCCTAATTTTTGCCTCTTCAAGGATAATCTCATAATCTAGGGCTTAGTGGGAATCTGTAGGAAAGGAATGTTTTGGGGATTCGAGAGCCTAAACATCAAAGGGAGATTATTTTCCACAAAACATTTATTTTTAGTGAGCATCCACTTCAATATTATCCATAAATTTATTTGCCCTAGTCTATAGCCCTAAGGTTAAACCCTACTGTTTGTTGCTTCAACTTAGAGGCTTTTTTTAAGGTTTCATGCACCTTTTATTCATTGAAAATCAATTCTAGAAACCATTTACCTACATCTTAGACTTGGGGCTCTCCAACACTCAAACAATTAATCAAACCTTAGGTCATGGGTTTCCTTCACTAGGTCTCTACATAGAAATAGAATTTCGTCCAATTGGAGCCTTGCGCCATTGTTGTGTCTTTTTTGTAGAGTTCTTATTTGAGTCACCATGTTCCCTAACACTTGAATATCTATTAGGTGACCATATCACATACCAGGACTCCTCTCATTAGTGAAAATCCATAAAGAGCAGGGGGTTTTGCTGAGAAATATATTATGGAAGCATATAAGGTTGATTTCTCTTTGATTTGATAACCACTTGTGATTATTATTATTATTATTATTGTTGTTGTTGTTGTTTTTTCTATTATTCTTAGTTCATCAAACAATTATCAAACCATAAATAATGAATATCCTAAGAGAATAAATAGACACAAGATATAGGCTCCATGCCAGGGGAAAACCCCACCAATGGGGAACACCTAGAAATAATTCTGATCTTCTTATAAAATCAAAACAAATGGGACATCTAAGACCCTTGACAAAGACCCAAGACCTTTATAAAGACCTTCGAAAAGATCAAAGTTAATAAGGGTAAAATCCTTTCTCCTGTAGGATTTCAGTCCTCTGTAGTTTAGTATTTCGGTCGTGCAATTTTGTAATTCAATCCTACAACTCTAGTCTAAAATTTTGGCTCTTTCAATTACCAAAGAAACCTAATTTTTTCATGTGGGTGAGAGATATCACCAAGAGACAAAAATTCATCCTTCTTCCTATTTTACTTTTCTTCCTTTTCCTTCACTAGCTCATTTATTTTCTCTCCTTATTTGAAATCGAACTTATGTGTGTATCTCTCCTCAAATGTGGTCGAATGCGCTTCTATTGATACACATTTTTTGGGTTTAAATGGCCACAACTAGGTCGAATTTGACTTGTTGGGCCAAATTGTTCTTGGAGGCCTCTACACACTCTTAAACAAAAACAAAAACAAAAATATTTTGGTTAAAAATTTCCCAAAAGGTTATTTTACATATGACTAGGACCTTCTTGACTCAAATAAATACTTTCTTGTCTTTGAAAATCCCTAGAAGCATCAAATGGTTGCTTGACCTAGTGAAACGAACAAAGTTCTTCCTTCAAGCTAAATACTCTAGAAGACTTGGAATATGAAAATATCCATTGAGGATACAAATATTATTATATATAAAATGTATGAAGAATGATGATACAGTGAGAGTGAGGGTCCTGTATATGTAGCCAGGTAAGTACCCTTTCATGAAGAGTCATGTTTGTAGAGACATGCCTCTTTGTTAATTAATTATTATTTTAATTAATATTATTATGATTATTATTTATTATTCTATATTTATTAATTTTACATAATTTTATGTTCATAATATTGTCTTCCCCTTCTGATAAATCTTTGTCCTCAAAGCTTGTTGATGAAAGGGTTTGATCTCTTTTTCTGCTATGAATGTCTTCTCGTCTCCAGACAATCATCTTTGTCGATACAAGTTGATATGATCCTTGGAGTGATATATAAATTTTCGTACTGAGAACAAATCAAATCATCCTAGATTATTCTTTTGTGGAATCAAATTTTGTGATAAATAGTAATCGTAGGACCAGATTCTGAAAACTTCAGTATTCTTGGGAACATAAATTTGTCATTTATGTTCTAAGTGATACTAGCAAGTCGATTGATTGGAAAGTTTTCTCTTGTGATGCAGGTGCCAATAAATAGTTCTTTTCTTTGGACATTCACTTATCATGTGAGTGGTTGTTTTCTAATTTCTTTTAACTATTGTTGTTGTTGAGTTGGCAACTAAATCATCATTTGGAATGTCCATCATTTGAACTGAAACTTCTGCATGCGCCTTTACTTCAGTAGGGTTATCCTTTTCTTGAGTTATGATTTTGACTAGATCGGTATTCGTTCCTTTTTCGTCAAACTAGATTGTTACCTTTGAAGACTTTGATGCTTCCTTTGCAACAATTTCTTCGAACCTATTCGTCAATGATTTCTTATCACCCTTAAGTTTTTTAATCTGTTTGAGCAGATTTTGGTTGTGATTTTTGAGACATAAGCATTCCTCATTTCTTGAGTCAACTTTATTTTGACATTCAAGCATCTCGTTTTTTAAACACGTTATTTGTTCTAATAATTTTTGTTAAGGTATTTTAAACATAAATTTTCCTCTTCTTTATATGATAGACTTTTGTCGAATTTTTTGTCGAACCTTTTTGTTTGTTTGTTCTAACTTGCGTTTCTTAGTTTTACACTTTTTGACTTGTGCAAGAAGTTTCTAGATATGATATTTTAAACAATAATTTTCTTTGTTTTTATTGGATATAGCTTCCTGAAGCTCTTTTTGCTTCTCCGATATTAAGTTTTGATTCCTTTGAGCCATTAATTTCATGACATCTTTAAATTTTTTTTATGAGGACATTATCGATTTTGACTTCAATTTTATGTCTCAAAATATGATCATCTTTCCCTTATAAGAAAACATAATTTTTTTTTCTCCATGTTTAAGATGAACGCACCCAATTATCTAAACCAAGGTTGACCCAGAATTATGTCAACCTCCATGTCATACATTTTTAGAACACTAAATTGGGATATGTACTTATAATGATCTACTATTATTTGTAAATCATTAATTTCATATTTCTTTCCAAAAATATCTATAGTTTTGCCTATATTGGCATCTGAAATTAGCAATCGATTCACCAAATTAATATTTATGTAATTTTCTTCGTTTCTTGCACTAATAATGATATTAATTTTTTTCCCTTGGATAGTTCCTCTTAATGTAATTAGCTTGCGATGTTTGATTAAAATATCCTTATAGGAAAATTGACCTTCCTTCTTCATTTTGGAATTAGGCTCCATTCACTTTTTAAAATAAGTTCCTTTTTATTTGATAAATTTGAACACCTTTATAAATTCCTTTAACTTTTATTTTCCTCAATTATATGTTTTTTCTCACTTTAGAAAAAGTTATTATAGCTCCATTATTTAAATAAACTGCACCTTATATTTATTATAATGCTTTTAAAAGGTACTCTTCCTTTGTTATAACTTGTTATCCTTATGTCTCCTTATAGTTCTAGATTTAACCCTTTATAAACTTTAATATATGGATCTTTCATGTAACCTTTTATAATAATCCCTGGTTTGTACTTATACATATTTTCAATAATTTTATGACTTGAACTTTTCTTTAAATACCCCTTTATAATATAAATACTTCTCTTTATACATACATACATACATACATACATACATACATACATACATACATATAATCTTTTTTCCTTTTTCTTTTGAAAAGTTAAAACCTAGTGAATCGTGGCTATTCACCTCTTTGGAGTATAATATAAAATATATGTCCACTTATGCGCTTTTAACTCGGTTAATGTTCTCTACATAAAAAGTAGAACTTACCATTCACATAAAATTTTGTATTCCTTTTTTTTTTCTTTTACCTTTAAAATACCATGGGGAATTACCATGGGTTTCTAAAACCATGATCTTGTAAACCACTTAATGAACAATCAAGATAATATTATCTACTCTTCCTTTTCTTACGTACAATTTTAAAGATATTTGGAAATATTATCTTTCTAGTTTTTCATGCACTTTTTATCAAAAATGTAGAACCTTTATATATATATGAATGTTCTCCTTCAAAATTTACCTCAGAGTATATTTTTTTTTTACTAGAATAATTGAAATGTGAATGGCCATAGACCTTTTTTTAAATTTTTAATTATCTGATCCTTTTTTTTAACTCTTTTCTTTTATAAGTGGCCTAGGGCTTGACCGAAAATGGAGAAACTCCAAACTCTCAGAGAAACACGTCAATTACACAACAACAAGGTTGATGGGAGGTTGATGGCCAAAGGCCTGGTGATCAACCAAACTTGGCTTTGCTACCACTGAAATGAACAAAGTTCGTCCTTCAAGTTAAATACTCCAAAAGACTTGGAATATGAAAATATCCATTGAGGATACAAATATTATTTATATAAAATGTATGAATAATGATGATAAAATGAGAGTGAGGGTCCTATATATATATCCAGATAAGTACCCTTTCATGAAGAGTCATGTTTGTAGAGACATACCTCTTTGTTTAACTAATTATTATTTAATTATATATTATTATGATTATTTTTTCTTATCTTATCTTTTACAATTTACAATAAGTATGTAATAACATATGTATAATGAAAATATGAAGACCAAACCTAGTCACATACTTCAACACTCCCTCTTGACTAGGGAGGTATTCATACCACTGGTACAAGGATATTTTCAAATTGAAATGTTCTCATAATAAGAGTGTCACAATCAACATATATACTATTATAGATCTTGATACCATCTAGGTTAACTGCCAAGGTATCAAATTATCAAAGGATCTAGGTACCATTTAGGCTACCTGCCAAGGTACCAAGCCAACAAGGATCCAATTTCCATCTAGGTTACCTATCAAAACACCAACTCAAAAGGGATCTAGGTTTCATCTAGGCTACCTTCTAAGACACCAACTCAACATGGATCCAGGTCTCATCTAGGCTACCTGCCAAGAAACCAACTCGACACGGATCCAGGTGTCATTTAGACTACCTTGCAATACACGAACTCAATATGGATTAAGATGTCATCTAGGCTACCTTTCAAGACACCAACTCAACACTGATCTAGGTGTCATATAGGCTACCTGCCAAGACACCAACTCAACAAGGATCCAAGTGTCATCTAGGCTACCTTCCAAGTCACCAACTCAACAAGGATCCAGGTTTCATCTAGGATACCTTCCAAGACACCAATAGGGATTTAGGTACCATCTAGGCTATCTGCCAAGGTACCAACCCTAACATGGATCTAAGTATCATCTAGGCTACCTGCCAAGATACCAAACCTAACAAACCTTGGTACAATCTAGGCCATCTGCCAAGGTAACAATATAGAGCTTAGCCAAAGCTTCCTGAGTTCATCTGGGAGATTGAACTTCTTCACCAATTCCTTGAGTCCAACTTCTCTTCTGCAACATGTTACTACCACATTCACTCAACCTACGCAATATTTTGTCATATGTATTCTTGCAATATGTCCTTTCGAGTAGTGAAACCACATACCATTAATAGTTTTTCAACAATGCCAAGTCAACACGATAACCTCTATTGTTGCTTGCCTCTTCGAAGGTTAAATATTCCTATAGATCTCAACTTCACATAAATATATAGATCTTGATCTTGCATTTATCAATCATCATGTTCTTGGAACAAACTAGTTATAAAGCTTTGCATACCTTGATCGAAGAGGGAATACATATGTCTTCTATGGAAGTGATATTTTCTTTATTTTTTCAAGAATCTATAACAGAATAAGCTTATTTTACAACTCCCTCTTTCTATCATGCTTATCATTTCTTAGCACAACCAATCATGATATCAATTTTTTTAGTCTAGGGTTTTTGCTTATAGTGAAAACATTTGGTCCTAAGGTCCTAATATCCTTCTTCATCTCAACCTTAGGTAGGGTTTATTATGTACCTATAACCTTGCTCAAAACTTTGTTAAGGATTTGAGATACTTATCAAAGAAACATTCATCTAGAAAACCCTAGATATCATATCAAGAAATAGAAGTAACAAACAATTAGGGTTACAATTTTTGTTTCTAGGGTTTACTTCCATCTAAGATTCAAAAACCCTAAATACCGACGAACCCTAAATTCTCAAGCTATACAAAATAGCTTCAAAAAACTCATATTTTCAAATAATCATAAAGGCATAATGTAGAAAGCGTACCTCAAATAGTTTTCTTTTGCAATTCCATGCTTTGTTGGATGATTACTTCTAACAAAGATGCCAAAAAGTTCTTTTATCGATGCAACCGTATGTGAAATTACAACTGCTAACTTTAAGATTTGAAAGTTGAACTGCTCCCTCTGAAACTAGCCTTAATATTATTGACTTCATTTATCTGGAATCCTTTTCAGGGATATCATAGAAGAAAAAAGGTTATAATAAAGTGATAATAAAGCTATATTTACTAAAGAAATAATGAAATAAAGGAAAATAAATAGAATACTTATCTTTTGTGAACAACAATGGCTCCCGCTAGATCTTGTATTGACCTAAACTTCATTGAAGTATTTCTTTATTCATTCATTTTAATTAGAATGCCCATGGATCTAACTTGATTACCAAGCTATATTATCTTCGTTCGAGTTGTCATTGTTAACTTCCTTTCTTTCTTCTAGAGACTTTATTCTTCATACAATCATCAATGAACTTGTTAGCATACTTTTCCTTCAAGGTTCTTACAGTTCCCTCTTAATCTTTCTTCCTTTATGTACCTGTAATTTTCATCAACAAGTACAACCAAGAAAAATGCACAAATAAAAGATCATGATGTCATTTTTTATGATCTAGGGGTTCAATAGTTTTCTCAGAGAGTATATTCCTGGACACCTTAAATACAAACACTAAATTCCTTGATATTTCCCTTGGAAACATCAACACTAGGGTTTTTGATGGCATATCGTAGGGTTTGTCCAATTCAACACATGGTAGGGTTTACCATGTACCCTATAATCTTTTTGCAACCCCTATATATTAGGAGCTAGAGTTTATATCAGGGAACAAACAAATTAGGATTAGGGTTTTTCACTTAACTAGGGATTCTATTCCAAGACCCATCTAGGTTTCACTATCCCTAGATACATAAAACCTTCAATAAAGAGAAATATAAAAACCTAATGCATTTCATTACATTATGTTGACCCTTTATTAAAACCTTATAAATTAACATATAATACCTAGAGATCATACATACCTTTGTTCAACCTTATCTTATCCTTTCTTGTAAAGGATTGGTCTCTAGTTGACTACAATAGAAAGGGGATTTTTTTCAACGATAAAGTATTGATTTCATAGTTAAATTTGTTGATAAATGTTTTAGGGAAACATAATTATGGTTTTATTATTATTTTGATTTCTCTTTCTTTGACATTTTCTTGTCAAGCTTCTTATTATCTCTTCTTTCCAATTATTATTTTCTTCTCATTAAGACAAATGCCAAATAATGAATATCACAAACACAAAAGAGAACATAAGATGTAGGCACTCAACCAATGAAAAAGCCCTCTCCTAGGGTAGAACCCAAAATTTCTTCTTCTCTTCCTTAGAATAAAATCAAATGAGACAACCTAGACCTTTGACTCAACAATAGGACCTCCTTCATCCATCAACTTAACCTTTCAAAAGATATTCAAGTCAACAATATTCATAGAATTCAAAGTAGATTTCTTCATAAGTCCAGGATCTTAGTCTTCTTCTTGACTGAATCTTTTGGTTCTTAGTATACTTTAGCCATACAAAATACTAACAGACTTCGGTCCTACAATAGATAACCATACTTTCGGTCATGTAATATGCAACTAAAATTTGGTCCTTTCTACTTCGATTCTTTAAGTTTCTATTTCATCTTTATGCCTCTTCGCACCTTTTTCTTCAACGAGAATTAAAGATCAAATCCATACTCAATGATTTCTACAATAGGTTGAGTATCCTTGCCAATATATAATCTTTAAGTGGGATTACATTCCTTCTTTGATGCCGACTTGGTAGTAGGCTAGGCCAACTTGAAGAAGAAGAGACAAGACTCAATTTTGACATAAAATTATTTTTTCTTTCTTTGACACAATGAAACCAAGATGGGTCGTTTACATCATGATTTTGAATTTGACCCCTTAGAGCAATCAATGGGTGCTTTTTACCTAGAAATAAAATTAAACAAAGCATGAAACCCATGCTTAATGGTAATTTTCCTTTTTATAATAAATTTCCTTTTGACAAATACATTACATCATGATTTAAATACAATTATGAATACCAATACTAGTTACATTTTTCAACACTCCCTCTTAACTAGGGAAGTATTCATAATTGTTCAACTAGTACAAGGTCGACCTCAATTCGAAATGTTCCAAGAACAATATAAACAAGAATACAATACCATACTCATTTCTTGAGATACCCTTATTGCCGAGGTATCCAACACATCAAAGATCCAAGTGTCATGACAATATTGTCATACACTCATGCAAGGATATAAGATACTAACAAGGACTTAGGTGTTATCTAGGAAGTTGTCACTGTAGGTACCATAACACTACAACCCTAGACTCCATCCAACAAGATACCATCTAGGCCTTCATGCCCTAACACCAACTCTTACAAGGATCCAGGTATCAATGCTATATCAGAGCTCCAACCAGTACCCTCCCTCTAAGATCTAGACATCAACTGACATTTGAATACTAATCAGGCCACAATGTCTTTCCAATTACCAACATACAGGCAATTTTTATGGTACTTCATCTCCCTCTCTCAATCAAATCAGAGACAATTATCAATACACCAACTTTTCAGGAAGAGATCAACACATCCACCAATTTGAGCATGCTCCTAAAACTAAATTCTTGTGGGATGAGATTTCATCAACACATCAACAACTTGTCCATTTTTTGGCACATACTATAGCTTCACGACCCCAACCAGTATTTAGCCTTCCAATGTATATGATCTTGTATGCTAGCACAATCTTAGGGGCCTTCAACTATTCTGATGTTGCTTAGGTAATCACACTATTCAAACACATCTTGATGGAAACTTCCATATTCAACTTCTTTGGCAACACCTAAACTTAGCCTCAACACTTTCCAAAAAATCCAATTCTTGTTCAAAATCTCATCAATCATGATCATAACTTTGTTAATCATGCATAACCATCTATAGTGCTTTACCCTTTCTCCGATATTACTCTTTCTACAAGGTATTTACTATAGTTGTCACATTATTCCCTCTCTCTTAACCAGGGAGTTATATGCCTTCTTTATCCAAGCTTCCTTTCTTCTAGGAGAAAAACCCATCAATGACTCAACCACATAGGCTCTTGCTTTCATATCATCATATCATCAGAGAAATTCAACCTTATGGAACATTATTCCTTCTATTCTTACTTGGAAACAAGGTTATCAACAATGTATACTTCAATATTCTATCATGCTCAACATCGTCATCATCATAGATAAGCATCTTCAACATGTTGAAGACTATGTACTTGAAGATATTTAACAAGAATTTCAACCAACCACAAATATAGAGTATGAAGTCAACTTTATCAATATATGGTTAGCATGTTGACACAATGGGATCATAATAAATATGACTTTAGATATCAAAACATAAATTTAGTTAGTTTTATTATCAATAAGGATTATAATTTTCATGCCTCATACTTTCACAACAATTTATGCTAGGGTTTTGTCACAAACCCTCGATTCATTTACCAAAATCAAGATTTAGATATTAGAAACTAAATTCAATCACAACAAAATCATTTGACATGTAGGGTTTAATTATCATGTTCTATAATCTCATAATGATCTTTGTTATGGTTTTTGTCGTAAACCTTATATACAAACATCAAAACTTCAATGTCAAATATTAAAAAAAATTAACCAAGCTACGGTTTCAATCACACAGAAACACATACATGTAGGTCTTCATTCATAGGATATTTCATTAATTATTACAATGGTTTTATCATAAACCCTAATTCATTAAACCCTAAAAATCTAGGGTTTCATCATATAACATAGACATCAACAAAAAACCCTAAAAGATAGGGTTTCATATCAACAAACCTTAAACATCAGCATATTAGCATTTCATTATATGTTCTAGACTTTATCCAAAGACCCTAAGAAGGCTAGGGTTTCATCATTAACGTCAACATACCTTGAGCATCAAAAGGATAGGGTTTTATAGTGAACCTTAAAGGTTAGGGCTTTAACAAAGTGAAAAAAAAAGAAGATAAAGTGTATGACAAGGGTTGATTTAATTTGGAGATTAATCACCTTAAATAAGAATCTTGATGATTCAAAACCCTAGACATGAGAAAATTTGTAATATAAAGAAAATTTCAAAAAAAATCATACCCTTTTTAATATAAAGAAGATTAGTTACAAATCGTTTGGTCTTAGACATACCTAGTGTTGCTCCTTTACAAACCTTGTAGGGTTTTCTTATTGAAGGTCTTCCTCTTAGTATTTCCATATGATTCAACTTGTGCCAAAGGATCCAATCTTTTTTACTAAGTTACTATTCCAAGGATCAGAATGTCTACCTTATCTTTTCTTCCTTCAATATATACCCACAATATTCGTTGACAACCACAATCAAAATATACAAGTATAATATCACAAAGATTAAATATGGTTTTCATTACCTTTTAGAGAATGAATTCCAAGTGATTTTGAATTCTAACTAGCTCTAGGGATATAATTTCTAAACCTATACACTAATCAATTTCATTCTTGCCAAGATTGCCATATATCTTGGACTAATTATAGACCCTAGACATTATGAGTTAGGGTTTCTAAGAAAGAACAAATGAATGAGGTTTTTATTTATATACTATCTAGGTTTTACAATTCTAGATATTCACAACCTTTAACCCAATGACAACTTTCCAACCTAAACAACTAAACATTTCATGTTAGACTCTTAATAAACGTGTTATACATACCTTAAGATTACATACCTTTGTTTTTATGTTCCATTGAGCTAGTTTCTTTTTCATTCAAACTGAATACAAATTGTTAGATGACTAAAACGTAAAGAGTGATATCAATACTTACTTGATCTAGATGTTAGATGTCTTTTCCTGGCTGTAGTAGAGGCTTCCAAGAATGATTTGTTACAGTTATTTAGATATACTCCTGTTGACACTCATATAGACTTCTTATGTTTTCTTTCTGATAGATTATGTAGAAAGGTGTCCCTTTAATTTTCTAGACACCAATTCCAGAAGGCATGCATACCTTGATCATGTGACCTTTCAGGTCGACTTTATGTGACTATTGAGGCTCAAATCCTTTAATGTAGGGGTGACTATAGCTTTGTAACAATCCTTTAAAACCTACTAAATAACTTGTCCTATGATCCTTTCCTTTTTTGGCTTCAAATACTACATTTAGGCTCCAAACTTTATGACCCAGTTATCTTGACAGAACTTGTGGTAAAAAAACCCAGTGACTTCAAGATTGGTTTTAGCATTCCAGCAGAAAACTTCATACTTCAAGCATAGGACCTCAATCTTCTTACAAGGGACTCGATCTTGTTTTAACTTAAATATCAGCTTCTCGGATCCTAAGAAAAGTGCTTCTTAGCCTCTCAAAATATTTCACTCCTTTTACCTCAAGCCTACGACCCAATCACAAAAAATAAGACCAAGATTTGTTCCTTGTATTAGAGGTTTTATATCCCAAAAATATTAACCTTTTAGCTTGGTTTCTCTTCTTATAAATTCGGTATGAACATACCCTTTTGTAGCCATCTTCCTTCTCTCAATTGTGACCTTCAAGCTACCTCATTCTACTATCTTTACCTCTAATACCATGTTGAGATATCCTTTAGGGAAACATAATTAGGGTTTTATTATTATTTTGATTACTCTTTCTTTGACATTTTCTTATGAAGTTCCTTATTATCTCTTGTCATGGGGGCTTCAATCAAGGAACCTCTAGCATATCGCGTGCATTCATGGAATACTAAACAATAACCCTAATTTGACTACAAAGTGGAAAATACCTCTAAAAATCACATTATTTGAACCCCTATCAATATGAACCCAATACACGTCCCGAATTTAAAAATCCCCTACTTTCACTAGATATTGTAGGTGTCCACTTTTTCATTAACATTTTTTATACCCCTTTATATTTTTCATTAACTTTGAGCTCCATTTTTATACCTATCAATACAAAAACCCTTTACCCCTATATATTCCCTAATATATTATGTCATTTTTTCCTCAATATATATCCCCAAATATGAAACCATGTGTTATGGTATTTCTCCCCTAGTGAAGCCCCCATGGCTCTTATTTCCAATTATTATGTTCTTCTCATCAAGACAAATGCCAAACAATGAAGATCACAAACACAAAACAGAACAAAAGAGTAGGCACTCAACCAAGGAAAAATCCCTCTCCTAGGAGAAAACCCAAAAGTTATTCTTCTCTTCTCTAGAATAAAATAAAATGAGACAACTATACCTTTGACTCAACAAAAAGGTCTCATTCGTCCATTAAGTCAACTTTCGAAAATATATTCAAGTCAACAATCTTCGAACAAAACATATTTCTTCATTAGTCTAGGATCTCAATCTTCTTCTTGACTAAAGCTTTCAGTTCTTAGTATACTTTGGCCCTGCAACATACGAACATACTTCGGTCCTACAATAGATAATCAAACTTTCGGTCATGCAATGTGCAAGTAAACTTTGGCCCTTTTCTCCTTAGCTTCTTTAAGTTTCTTTTTCATCTCTATCCCTCTTCGTTCTTATTTCTTCAATATGAATTACAGATCGAATCCATGTTTAATTCTTGCTCTAATAGGTCGAGTATCCTTGCCAATATATAGTCTTTAAGTGGGATGACATTCCTTCTTTGATGCTGACTTGGTAGTAGGTTGGGCTGACTTGATGGAGAAGAGACAAGACTCAAATTTTACATAAAATTTTTTTTTTTTCTTTGACACAATGAACCCAAGAAGGGTCTTTTACATCATGATTTTGACACTGACTCCCTAGAGCACTCAATGGGTGCTTTTGACCTAGAAACAATAACAAACAAAGCATGAAACCGATGATTAATGATCATTTTCATTTTTATAATAAATTTCCTTTCGACAAATACGTTACATCATGACTTAAATACAATTATGAATACTGATACTAGTTATATTTAAAAAAAAAAAATGTACTTCCTTCATAACTGCCTTCAAGAGAGATTTCCAAAGATGTTAACAAAATATTCTCTTCTTAATTGTTGCTTCTCTTAAATTATGGTTAGGGTATGTTGTAAATGTTACCACATATCGTCAATCTAGACTCCTACTACTACTCCTTGCTTTAAACGAACTTAGTATCAATCCTTCCTTGCTTTGTTATCCTTGATGATAGGGATGTAAATGAAAATTGTGTTATCATCTTGCAACTTCAACCCTCTAGTTAGTACTTATCATATTCATTGTAAAAAATTGATACTAGGCTTAAAATTCTTCTCTAATATGTGGTCTAGCATCTTCTTCTAATTGTTTCACTTTGCTAGACTAGAGGGATACTTCTATGCCATTGTAGACCTCCCAACCTTAAGTTTGTAAAACTCAATTTTATTGGCAAGGAAGATTGGACTCTTCTTGGATTATTCATCCTCTTTTAATATTTCAGAACCCACAACCTTCATGCTTTGTATTTCAACCTTGAGATGGTCTCCTTATGATGATCTTCTTTGTTTTAGAACCCACAAATTTTTTATACATGAATTCAAACTAGTGCTAAGGGCTTATACTTACTGTAATAGGTATAACAGTGATATAGAATTATTATATTCTAACTCGAATCTTCTTTGTCCCTTAAGGAGAACATAAATAGTCCCTTCTTCCTGTCTTGGAAATCCTTAACAATGATCTTCCATCTACCTATTACTTGACCTTATCTTTGAAACCATGTTAAGAAATATATTAGGGTAACATATAAGGGCGACTTCTCCTTACTTTGATAACTTCTTGTGATTCTTCTTCTTCTTCTTCTTTATATTATGTTTTGTTCATCAAAAAGTTATCAAACCATAAATAATAAAGATCACAATAGAACAAATAAACACAAGATATAGGCTCCATGCCAGGGCAAAGCCCCACCAAGGGGGAAAACCCATAAATAATTCTTCTCTTCTTATAGAATAAGATCAAATAAGACATCAAACACCCTTGACCAAGACCCAAGACCTTCTCCAAGCACCAAGCCAACCTTCCAACAAAGCCCTCCCAAAAGATCAAAGTCAACGAGGGTCAAATCCTTTCTTCAACAAGATTTTGGTCCTTTGCAATTCAATATTTTGGTCATGCAATTCTATAATTTGGTCTTGTAACTCTAGTCCAGAATTATGCTTTGTAAATTTCCCAAAAAACATAATATTTGCACGTGTGAGTGAGAGAGATCGCCAAGACACAAAGAAATTATCCTTCTTCCTATTTTACTTTCCTTCCTTGTCCTTCACTAGTTGTTTTCTTTTCTCTCCTTATTGCAAATCGAACTTATGTGTGTATCTCTCCTCAAATGTTGTCGAACTCTCTTCTATTTATACACATTTATAGGGTTTGAATGGCCAAAATTGGGGCGACTTGTTCATGGAGACCTCCAAACACTCTAAAACATGAAAATAATAATTTCTTTTGGTTAGAAATTTCCCTGAAGGGTCTTTTACATATGTTTGGGACTTTCATGACTCAAAGAAATATTTTCTTGACTTTAACAAACCCAAGGAGCATCAAATGGATGGTTGACCTAGATAACCATATAATAGGAGCATGAAACCCATTCTGAAAATAATTTTATTTTTATTGTTTTTAAAATTTACAATAAGTATATAATAACATATTTATAATGACAATATGAAGACCAAACCTAGTCACACACTTCAACAGGTTTTGGCTATGGTGACAATAGACCATTACCCCATTTTTATCACTTGGATCTACTTTTAGCCTTGTAAAGTACCCCTCTCCAAGCCTTGATAGATTTTGTAGCAATAGGTTGATATGGATATAACCTACCGTGGATCCTCCCTATGATCTAGAGCCATAAACAAATAGTTCAAATATTAGCATCTAATTTATAGTCATTATTATCAACCCACATGTAATGTAGTAGTTCAACTGTGCTTTTGCTTCAACAAGTGGTTATTATTTTGTATAACACCCAAATTTAGCTTCCACAAAATAGTCACCTAACATTGAATACAAGAAATTGACAGACTCATTTTGACATTGTAATTCTATTATTGTATGTTTCATATGAGCCTCTTTATCATGTTTTATTTGATTCATTTTACCTTTGTAAGGTAACCATACATGTGAATAGTCAATATCAAAATACCCTTGTAGTTTTTTCTATTAGTCTCTACTCAATAATAAACTATAAGAATTATGAATATAAAGAAAAATAATGTCAATAATTTAACACTTGGGGTCTAAAGCTAGTATGATCACGACATATTTAAGCTCACCCATAACTTTTACATCAGAGTTATCTAACTAGATAATTCTAGCGGTGTTCTTGTAAGGAACATCATAATTCTTTTACAAACAAAATATAACATCCCATTAGACGACACCCTTGAATTTACTAAATAGGTATTTACATTATAATTATAGATTCCAAAGGTCAATAGAAATGGGTATATTTATGATTTCAAATGTGTGCCCACGCTAGTTTCATTTATTGTTGACTTCGTGTTTATCTTCAATTTTATATGTTTTCTCAATCAACTTTTGTTTTCTTTGACATCTAACAATAGTTATTTGTTGTGAATTAGCAAGAGATTTGAAGGTGTTACACTGAAATTTGTCACCATGACTATCTCCAGTTAATATGGCTCCATCAATAGTCATATTATCCTCCTTGTCAAGCCTCATACCTCTGCTCTTCATGTCAAACTTCAAAAAGAGAGAAAGTCACTTAAAAACACGTTTATCTCTGGGTATGCAGGTTCTCTCTACCTTGCCTGCGTGTACGCACCCCAAACACACTGTACCTGCGTACTTGTACGCTCTGTAAGCCAAAGGTTAGGTGCGTACCCCTGTAAAGGTCAAAAGGCGCGAGTTTCATCTTAAAAAAGTTACTTGTGGTCACTTCTAGAGCCTTCTAGAAGAGTGTTTGATGTGTATTGAGTGCCTCCAGATGGTTCATGCATCCCTATGATAGAGGACTTATCCCATCAAGAGAGGAGCTACCCCATCCAAAAGAGGGAGTATCCCATTGATGTTGGAACTGAATAACTTCCTCTAGAATACTATAAATACATGCCTTGGGCCAAAGGAGGGGAGGTTGAAAGCTGAACATTCTAAAGGGTAAATGCTGCTGGAATTAGGACTTCCATTGTTGACTTGTGAGGAGAGATCACTATCCTTCCTTGTTGCTATATTGGGAGTGGGTGAGCTTGTCAAATAGAGGAAATCTCTTGTTGGACCCTGGGAGGAGCTTGCACAACACCAAGGCTCAGGTTGTAATGGTTCCTTTTTGTTTCTTTAATACAAATAAGTCCATTCTTCTCAATGATTTGTTGTTTATGAATTATTTCATGTACTCCTTGGTCTATGTGATGAATATGCTTTGTTTTATGATGAATATTCAGGTGTTATGTAATCGTTTGCTTTGTTAGTGTATGCAGGTCTTAAAGTGAAGGAGGAGCTCATCTGGATCAGCAAGGCTGGACTGCTACAACAAGCGTTGGACCTAAGGTAAGATCGGAAACACTTGATCTCTCATAGAATAATGTGTGTTTAGAGAAGGATTGCTCTTGTTTGTCTTGTTTGTCACTAGAGAGTCTTAGACTCCTAGGGAGGTTAGGTTTGTCCGCAAAAAATAACTCTTTCCGCATGACAAATTGGCGACTCCACTTGGGAATCCATTGATGTGATTGATTTTTCCTTTGAGCATTACTTTGATCTGAAAAGAGTCTTGTTTCTTTTGTTTTTTGGTTGCTTGACTGTGTTTTTGGGTGGCTTAGCTTAGAGTCAAGTTAGAACTTAGGTTTTCTTTATTTTACAGTAGTACGCACCCTCTGCGTTAGACACAGTGCGTACTTGTACGCACTGTATCTGTGTACACAGAGCGTGCACGCACCTGGTTAAACAGGCTGCTTGCGTACCCTGTTAAAATTGAGAAAATTCCCTTTTTTATTACTTTTTCCTTTTTTTGTTGTTCTTAGTCTTTACTGCCCAGATCCACTGGTTGACGGTCAAAAATCTTCACCTGCACTTGTTCCATTAGTGTCGAAAGTTTTAGTGAAATTCCTTGAGATTTTAGCCTTAGGGTTGTGATTTTTATATTGGTCCTGTAGTGACTTTGGATTTAGAAGTTGCAAAGCCTTAGATATCTCTGGTTTTGTTCAGTCTTCTTAGGAGTCGGACCAGTCGCAAAATCTACCCTCGTGAGCGACCTACCTTTGTGTTGCCTCTTTGCAAAATTTCAATATAGCTTGTTCATTTAAAGTTGTGAATTTCATTTTCAAAAAGAACAAAAAGAGATTGAGTTTTTGTTTTGATTAGTTTGTGATTCTGCATAAACTAGTCCTTGGACTGATTGTTGCCAAGTAAAACATCCCAGAATCATCCTAGTAAGCTTTTGCTTCTTAGATTAACTTGTTAGTAAAAGATTAGATAAATTTCCTTTGATTTACTTTTGAGTGATTTTTCATAGATTTGCATAGATCTTGAAATTGCTTTGATTAGATTAGTTTTTACATGCTTTCATTAAATAGGAAAATATCAACGATCTCCTTTGCAACATTTGCTTTAGAGTAACATTTGACGTCTTTGAAAGAGAAAGAAATTTTTCGTAAAGTAAAGAGTGGTCATGTTTTGTGCGCTTTGAAAGATAAAGAGAATTGTTTCTTTGATTGTCTTTTGAGAAAGTTGTTTTTATTGAAAAGATTGCATTCTCTCAAATCTCTTAATTAGAACATTCATTGAAAAGAGAAAATTATCAAATCATCTTAGGTGCATCTTTTTAGAGAATTGGAGTCGAGTCTATACACCATCAAGTTTCATCTCCATTACCTTTGTCTTAAAGAACAGCCATTAAAATCAACGCTTAAGTAAAATTAACTTAGAAATTTTTATTTTTCTAGGGCTCTGAAGCACCAACATAGATCAGGCTACTGTCTTGGAGTAGGTGAGTAATTAACTCTCCAAGACTATTAAACCAAACAAGTAGCTTATCTTGTGATAGAATAAATCCAGCTGTTACATTTATATTCTGGGAAAGCTCCTCTTAAAGGAGAAGCACGAGCTCGTGTCCGAACCAGTGAGGGGATCAATCCTCCCTCGTTGGGAACGACGCCAGACACGCACGTATTACAAACGGTAAAACTCAAATTGAGGAGCCAGGGGATCACTTATCGGTAAACCTTGGATTGACCATTGTCAAGGAGCCGGTAAGGGGATTGAGCTTGTTACTCTGCCCTTGCGTGCTATCGGAGTGTAGACTGTTCCCCAAGGTATATTTGTTGCTGTTGGTGACCTTAGTGGCCATAATCTTAGGATTCTACCCAAGGTGACGGTGGCGGGAAGATCCCACTGTACCTGGATCAGACGTCGGCTAGACTCACTTGGATTTTCTGGGGGGTTCACTTCACTCGAGACGGTTAAAGTGGAGGAACTTGGTCCAGTCTATTCATTAAGCAGGTTGCCGGGGTAACTGTTCCACCCGCTATTTCTGAACTGAATCCTACGAGGTTGGATTTCAT